>CAVLGW020000257.1:0-21047 GCA_963669155.1 Arbacia lixula
TAAATATATTATTTTATTGATTATTCTAACAGGGACGGATCCAGAATTTGTTCAAAAGGGGAAAAAGTGTTTAAAAAAAATGCTCAGTATTTGTGCGAGCTTTGTTATTACTGTTGCAGATTTTGGCTTTGGTCCGCCGGCGCGGCCCGGTCAGGACACGACTTTGGAACATTATGAATTAATATGAGATTTCTTCTTGTTGGATTTCTTTCGCTATATTTTTGGATTTTCTATGAATATCAAATTTAACACTGAAAGGGGGAATGTGGCAGCATGCAGCGCGGCCGATTCGGCTCCCCTCTCGACAGTCCGCCCCTGATCCAAGTGTGTGATGATTTTTTTTAGTTGAAGGTGTGCGGTGCGTATGGTCGAGCTCGAGCTAGAGCTCGTAGGAATTAATAATGCGAATTGGTCGGTATCTTCAATTCTATCGTATCTTGCATAAACTTTGTGTACGACGAAACCCGTGTTGACCTTACGGCACAAATATGGACGAGAATCTCATTATTAGGTGACGATTTAAACTGAGATATGCCACGAAAATTGCAACATTCATTGGAGGTTAATTATCCTTACTTGGTGAGAAATTAATGTTTGTTTATTGTTGTGTCTTGTCTCCTAACCGAGCAATAATAATCTGGGTCCATAGTCCGGCGCGCTATCAGGCATCACGTAGTGCACCTTCGGGCTGTCGTTGTTGGATCGATGCCACAGTGCGCTTGCACTGGCAAACACACTGCACTGCATACATATGCATATCGGCTTATCGCATTGCATTAGCTTGCAGTATTTTGCAAATTTTCGAAAGGCACACATCATCCACTCCATTTCTAGTGAAGCATGAATGCATCCATAGGTAACATTATTTGTTATCATATCAGTCTAATGAGATTTTGCACTTAATTGGATTTGACATGCATACTGACATTACTGATTAATCATGTTGACATGGTTGACTTTAAGTCTTTACGCAAGTCTTTGTTGCAATTGCCTGAACGCTCACCTATTTTTTTTAGATGAACCGCATGCAAAGCTAAGGAGTGTGGGGGTCCTCGTAGGGCAACCTGCTCATGTAAAAGCCATTGCTAGTAACATTGGGCCTGGCAGGCGTGTTGTAACTAGACTGATGCCTGGTGGCATAGCGTTCAACTTTTAAAAAAATATTATCAGCCTTACTGTAATGTAAGGGCAAATTTAAAATAACAGAGGCAATGCCACCATTCTACCAGTGTCGTGGGCAGCACAATAAATGGGAGTGCACATCCCAAATCTAAGGTCGCTTAATCCTAGTTCCCCTTCTCTAATCTTGGTCGTGAATAAATTTTAAACTGAATTTTAATTCATTGCAGAAAGGAACCTTAACACCTAAACCACAAAATTGTTAATTAGTTCTTCCATTTTTTATAGAACTCGTGCCAGAAAGAGATTTTTGTTTATGGAGAATATTCAAGTTTGCTTCAAGCCTTGTCTCCTGCCTTGAGGAATAAAAAATAAGTATGACTTACCTTGATAGTGATCCTGAGTAAAATTTCATTAAGAAACCAGGATTTATTGTGCAGCTGATCAATACTTCACACTGTTTTTGTTCTTCTTCCACACAGTTTCTTTAGTATAACGGCATTAGCTAGTGCTTATACCATGGCAAACCAGGATTCAAGCTTCACAGACTCCAGTTTTGACACCAGTAAGTTTAAATGCACATGTGTTTGATGTAGTATTGTAGTTAAGCCATATGTATATTTTTTATTAGTACCCTCATGGACATCTACATTCTTGAGGAACATTGCTTTCTGACTTATCTTGCGAATACTCAATTGAGACAAACCCATGTCAAATTGGACCATAACCAAGTCACCTCCAGATCTGCCAAAAACTTTAGACTTGGTCATGGTCTGAATTGACCAGCTTCCATTGAGACTAGGTCCAGATTACAGCAGGTTATTGGTTTAATTATATACAGGAAGATCATGTTCGTTGTTCATGACTTAATGCTGTAATTTATTTTTATACATTGCATATGCCTTGAAATGAAATCTGTCAATTTCCACACTATCAGTGCCAAGAGAGGAACTTTACTTTCAAGCCTAAAGACTGCATTATAATTCTGTCCTCTTGTTTCTACCTCACTCATTGCTTTTGCTCACGTGTCTTTCTACCGTAGAATTTATATTTGGATATACTTATCTCAGGCATTAATTTCTTTGTATTTATTTCTGACTTGTTTACCTGCAAGGTTTTCCAGATGACTTAAAACTTGATTTAAGTGGGAGAGGAAGTCTGTCAAGACAGAACAGTGGTATGCTCATTCACTTGTTTTCAAACATTCAAACCATGTATTTTTTGTGTGTGTGTTTCGGAGGGAGGGGGGGGGGGGATGCAATTGCTAGTGTCATCTTAGTTTGCAGTAGAAGTTGGGAGATTTTCATACCATTAGAGGATGTATCACAATTTACTCTTTATGTGCCACAGTTGCAACTTGACTCAAATGATACACTTAAACCCAGCAGTCTATCTGGCACAGAAAGGCTTTAAAAAATTTATTCTAATTAATGTGTTTATCTGTTTCAGATACATGTGATACCTTAGAAATATGGATCTGAGTTAATGAAACAAATTTGCACAGTCCATGTGCTCCTAATGAAATACATGGATTGAAAATAAACTGTATTCAATACATTATTTTTTTTTCTTTTTCTTCAAGAATGTAGAATCAAAAGAATAAATGTCAAACATCAAACTGTTCTCACCTTTTGATAAGAGTGACTATCCTTAGGCTGTAATTGTGAGTGTAATTTTGGCTAGAGTTTTGTATTACCTTGAGTAAATAGGGGGTGCCTAGAAGATTTGTCATAAAAGTAGAATATACCACAAAGTCCAGAAGTTAACATTTGCTGCACAAATAAAGCTGAATACAGAAACATGTGATGTCAGATATCAGTAGGTACTATATTTTTCTTTGGACTTCAGATGATGATGATGATGCTGAGGCGTATCGCAGCTACAAGGACAGGAGAAGGAATGCCCACACAGCAGCAGAGCAGAAGAGAAGGGATGCCATCAAGGTGAGACCACCATGTATCACTTTGGAATGCTTTTTTGCCAGCCAAAATGCTTCTATACATGATTTGTGTGTAATGCTGGTGCAATAAGGGGTCATTACAGAGAACTCTAAAATAAAAAGCACACCATTAAAATAAACATGCTGATATGTACTGTAGTGTTTATTTAAGAGCTGTATGCATTTAGGCTAAGTTTGCTTGATTGTGATTGATAACTCCTTTGACACTGTTGAATAACTGCAACGTCCTTTCCAATGAGAGAGAGAGTAGGAGAGGATGATGTGGCACAGTTCCACTGGCTGAAGAGGAAGATATCTGAAGTTTACAATGGAATTTTAAATGTGTTAGCTCTGTTTGTGTCATTTTCCCAGTACCAACATATTCCAGATTCTGTGATATACAATTCCAAACAAGCAAACAAGTAAAGTTAAGCAATAACTGCAAGGGGTTAGATGTCCCCCTTCCTCCCCTCTTTAGGCTGATTAATCTTCAGTGGATTAAGAGGAAATAACAGCCACATATTATTCTTCTCATGAATTTGCTGCTTAATATAAAATAATCCATTGGTGTGAGGTATGGAAATGCTGCACATACCACATGCTATTTTGTGTTGATAGAGGTTCAGTGCATGTCCCTCTTGTTTTGTTTGCAGAAAGGCTATGAGGACCTGCAGCTGATTGTTCCTACATGCCAGCAGAGTGACCAGGTGGGATCACAGAAACTCAGCAAAGCGACTGTTCTACAGAGATGTAAGTTGTACAATATCGGAGCTTCCTTTTTTTTTCTCTTCACCTTTGTCCTGTTTGGTTATTATTTGCCTGTGTTTCCTACTGCCTTCCCTGCCTTCAATTCTCTTCGGGGGCTATGAGCAGCTTGAGAAGAACATTAAGTATTTGTGTATGAGGTACAAGAAACTAGTAGATGATTAAGCTCGTCAGACCTACTTTAACATTTTATGATGTTCTAATATCCTGGTCCCTCATTTTGTATTTGCATAAATCTATGTTCTGTTTAACATGCGGTATGTCTTTGTTGTTAGTCCAAACTATATCGTTACTTCAAATTGCTGTGTCTCCAACTTATTTTATTGTACATAAATATTGGCTTGAATTCATTTTGTTTGTTTTTGTTTGCATCCCTCAGCTATTGACTATATCCAGTATCTAGTGCAGCAGAAGAAGAAACAAGAGGATGAACTGGAGGCACTTAGGAAGGAGGTCATGGCACTCAAGATAATGAAAGCGTAAGACTGCACTCCTGGTCCTTAGTTTCCATTCCTGTAATATAGACATATGTACATATAGACTGAGGGTGGTATTACAGAACGATAACTTAGGAGAAATCTTATCCTAAGTCTAGGATTCTCCTAAGTGGTATTCCATAACGATCTCCTAACTCCGCTCCTAATATTTCTCCTAAGTTTTCTCCTATCTTTATGCAAATTTATGCTAATCATAAAGTTAGGAGGATTGGTATTCCAGAATGCGCGTAAGAGAGGATTTAGGAGAAAACTTAGGAGAAAACTTAGGAGAGCCTCCCCCTGTCTTAGTCATTCATAACACACGCAATAAAAATGAGCAGCATTTATTTGCGCAAGCGCGCGTACATGATTGATGTGCGCGCACATGTGCGCGACCACAAAGTTAGGATCAATCCTAGGGGGAGGGTCCGATGAGATGCTGTGATTGTGATTGGCTGTTCATAAATGAAACACTTTCCTCCATTGGCTAATAAATGCGCACTGGGTGGGGTCAAACCCTAAGAGGATGTTCTGTAATACCAATTTCTTGCTCTCTTAGGCACCTCCTAACTCGGGGACTTAGGAGAAAACTTAGGAGAAAACTTAGGAGAACTTCTGTAATACCACCCTGAGGGTTCAATGTACACCATGTTCAGGCTGGAATATGACTGTTGAGAGAGAAGGGTGAGGAATGAGTACTAGGAAGTGTGGAGAGTATGGGTACTGTATTAATTAATGTAGTCAATACAGTATTGATCAATGGCCGTAGCCTGGGAACAGAGCTGTTTTTCTGTCACCGTAAGACCAGAGCAAAATAAGCCTGACATAAAACTTGATTCAATGTCGACCTGGTATATTCTCAGTTTGCGTACGATCATAGCATTAGTAATTGTGCTATATTACCAGGGCTCGTCCCAGGAGTGCTTTTGCCCATGGAAAGAAAGACTTGTTGACCTTGAAAGGGCCCTTATGCATTTTTCTTTTCTTTCTTCCAATGTGCCACGCAGCAATTATGAGCAGATTGTGAAGGCACACCAGAACACGCCAGGCCAAGGGCAGAACCAGGTGTCAGACCAGGTCAAGTTCAGTGTGGTAAGTTGTAAACTCTGTAGCTGGCAGGCAAACTGCTGCTCAATGTGTGTATTACTTGTGCCAAAGTGCACCAATGGCACATAGACATTGTAATACCTTACAATCGCTCCTTGCATTCTTCATTAGATTTGTGTGGGTATTTCAAGTGCAAAATTACTCACACACATATACAGATACACACATAGATACAGAGTGAATATTTCATTCATTCAGCCATTCATTTGTTTTCCACAACTTGGACTTGAAAACCCATGTGATATTGAGTTAAAAGAACATTTCTTCATTGTAATTGGCTCCTCATAAATGAAATACTACCCGCCATTCGTTCGCAAACACGCACTGGGCGTGGTCAAACTCTAGGAAGTTTGGAATACAACCCATGCACTCTATGGCATACATATCTATGCCCCATCTAGTGGCGCCTATTTGTATTCATCACATGCTGTCCTAATCATGGCTTCTTATTATGTTGCAACCTGACCAGTTCAAGGCCATCATGGATGCCCAGTTCCAAACCTTCAATGCGTCTATCTCTGTAGCTAGCTTTGCTGAGCTGTCGGCCTGTGTGTTCAGCTGGCTGGAGGAGTACTGCAAACCACAGGTGAGATGGTTGTGAGTCACATGGATAAATGGTGTATATAGCTCTGCAATGATTGTAACTCACACAGTGAGTGAGTTTGATGTGACATCCATGCCCTGTATTACAAAGAGGGAATTGCAATACATAGCAACTTTGTGGTCAAATACAAGGATCTCAGTACAATTAATTAAATGGAAAGTCTACCCTTAAGTTAAGTTGGTTTTTATAACAGCAGAAATTATGAAAGAAATATACTGGTGAATGTTTGCTGATGAAACATTTCTTGACAGTTAGCGTGAAAACCCACCACATATTTAAGAGTTGGATAAAGTACAAAGTCTGCATTTGAAATGCATGCAATCATATCAACAGATTCTCCTATGAAGTTTATTTTTAATGAAATATTTATTGCGTTGTGCTTACACGTTGCTTTGAACTTTTTTTCCTTTTCTGTAGACATTACGGGAGCTTGTTTTGGATGTTCTGAGGAAAGCCAATCAGAATCAACTCTACTGAGCCTCTTTGAAGTGATGGTTTTATGCTCACCAAACATTTATTTAGTGTGTGTGTGTCTTGCTCTATGATGATCCATGAATCTTCCAAGGCCTTCACCATGGACAAGCACCGCATACATCGCATCAATTGAAAAGCAGCGATGGCACTTTCTATGTGCTGAAATAGTTTTTGTGTGCTGAAATAATTATATTATCCATTTAGATTACAGAATGATAAATGCAAAGTGTAAGATACAATTTAGTTCAGTCCTCTGAAAATTCATACTTTGTGATAACATTGATCAGTATTTATCCAAAATAAGCATTAATGTGACCCACGCTATCCAATAAACTTTATCTCATAAATATTGCAAGGTTTATGTTATGCATTTCTCTCTTTTGTCAAAGTGAAAATTCTTTTGTGGGAATGCAGACATATGGCAATCAAAATGTAAATCAATTAATTTACAATGCTAGTACTGTGGGAATTAAAACGGAGATTGAAAAAAAAACTTTCAGAAGTTTGGTAATTAATGATTCAATATCGACATTTTGTTCATTCAAATTGCAACCAAAGAGTTATACAACTAGTATCTGAGGACAAAGCAAAGCAATTTTGATAATTTTTAGTTGTAAATATGTGTATAAATTAAAGAAAGAAAGTGTATTTGCGTATTTATGATACAGTGTAAATATTTTCATATGAATTTAATCTTTGCTGAGTTCCCATGTAATCATGTTTGAAGAAAAACAAAAATTAATTAGGATATGGGATTGTAACTGGCTAAATACCTTTTTTTTTTTTTTAAATATTTTTACTCCCAAGTAAGTGGAAGTGAAAATATTTATTTTGCGAATGTATACCATGATCATTTCAGAGCACCATGGTTTGAATTTTAAGTGCTGTAAATGATATGATAAAAAAGGGAGGATATTTATATGTACCATAGATTCCCATGCCAACAAAGCTAATATAGTGCAGTAACACTATTGTAGGATATCTTGACCATTGGAATATGTGTTAATTGCCATAGATCTGAGATGTCACTTAGCGCCTTTTTCTTTGGGGGAGTGGGGGGGGGGGGGGGGGGGGGTGTTTAAACATTAAAAAGTACATGTACCATTGTAAATCAGATATTTATTAGTTTAACCATGAAACTTCTTACTATTCTCTTATTTCCCACTGCTCCAAGTATGGGTTTGTAAGGGGTTACAAAAATCAAGACCGCGGCTGATATAGAGTTGCAATTGAGTTGAATCACAAGTCAAGGTGCCATCCATCGCAAATCTTTTTAAACAGGCCCCAGAATTGTTTCACGCTTTCCACACAATGTGAATATGGACAGCAGCGGACTTTGACTTTATAATAGAAATGTATATGAATAAAATTGTACAAGACTTCATTACTCAAACTTGGCTGGATACTCTCTGTTTATTTGATGGTGTGTGTTTGTAATGATGTAACATACAGAAGATGTAAATTTTAAATCTCATCATATTAAGATCTACAGGCATTCGTTAATGTTTTTAAAGTAAAAGCTAGTTGCGTGTGTGTATTTGCGATTTAGGATGTGTGTTTGCTTGTGACTAGGTGTGTTTGCTGTGTGGGTGTGTTTGATAATTTTTAATAGCCCATCACTTTCAAAACTCCAGTCAAAACAGTACAATGAAGGTGTGTATTTTTTATTAATTCATTCATTAAAATGCATAAGGGCATTTCCATGAATTATGGGACAAATTTGAAAATGTTCAAGTGCCTACATATAATATTGGGCTCCACAGTTCTGTTTAAGTTATTATTTTGGGTAAGTTGTTTGGATAAGTGCTTTCATTGACACACTTTTAGCCTTCAAATTTGTCATTCATGAGATATTGAACTCCACATACAAATGAACATATGGAACTGGGACTTAATTTGTATTGAAAAGGCTAAATTTGAAAAGGAAGTGATCTAACATGAAAGAATACATTATATTACTCACTTTAAAGCCGAAATTAAATGGACCAAAATAAACTGAGAGCAAAGGTTTTTTTCACCGAGGGACAATATTTCAAGTAACTAAGTGTGTATTAGTTCTCGCAGTTGAAACTGAAAACATTTCTTCCATGTGCAGAAATTCAAGTTCTTGTGATCCCATTCATGAAATTGCCCAAAATATCATTGTACCACTTTATCTCTTAATTAATTGAATGCCAAAGTTACAAGTACTCTCATTAATCTGAAGCTAGGAAAGAAGAGGCACAAACGCTCCACGTTCTAGATATTTACTTTGGTGGAAAAGAAACCAATTCACCCCTGCTGATCAGCCATGACTACTGATGTAATCATTCTTCTGTTTTGTATGGTGGCTTGTCACATTTCTCTAATTTAGCTATTATCGCTTTGTTTTGAAATGTTCAGATGTTTGAACTACAGCTAATTATATAGATGTATATATTTTCCCCCTTTCACGCTGCCCTTTAACTTCTATTCTCTGTTATCTGTATTTTCTACATTTTTTATACCTTGATTAATGAAACTTTTGATAAATACATCATCACAATACAATTAGTATACCTGTAGATAAATTAATTCTACCCCCTTAAAAAAGGGAATGAAAATGATTTTTTTTTTAATGAATAAATGAAAATAAACATATATACCACACATAAATATCTACATCATAATTAATATCCATAACTGCGCCATTACATCCTTAGGCAATTAAAAACGACAATTAGGCGAAGTGACATACTTCATTCATCCAGCTACGGTGTACAGTGTACGGGTTCCGCGGTAGCTCGATTGAAGCTAAACTCTCATGGCCTTTCATAGTTTGATACATGCATATTGCATGCTCGCTCGCGATCGCGCTAGCTCGCGACAGACGTAGTTGAAGTGGAACCGGAGCGCGAGAATGGCGTCAGTTTTATATCGAATATTTGCAAGATCTGATAGTTGTGTAAGTGTGATATAATTGATGATTTAATTATGACCATATTAAACGATTTGATTAATCGCATGATACCCTTAATCCACCGCGTCTGTCTTTTCATATGTGATCGCAAGCGGCCATCGTATCACGTCGTCGCCTGCTCATGTGAAACATTACACAATATGAAATACGAGGGGCAACAGAAATGTCAGTCTGTCTAAAAATTAGAAGTCTACCTACCTTGCTTTTTAGTATGAAATATAACGTTTCAGTTAAGTTTTTTTTTTCAATTTTAAAAACGATAACAAAAATCCTTACAATCTACATTGAACATTCTATTTTGTTCAAAGCATTCAAGTAAATGCAGCTAAAGATTATGTGTTGATTAATGATTTGACTGTTGGTAATTTCACAACATAGTCAAAACTTGAACAGCGTAAAATTAAAAACAATGGAGCCGTTGAAATATCACATAAATGCGGGGGCTAGCATTAGAGTTTAATACTTAAACTGATCAGCGTAACAACATTATTCCTATGGGAAGGTTACACTGTATGAAATTGCATAGCGCGTAACCCTAACAATTGCTTGTTGTTCATGCTCATACCAAACTCAGTTGACCCATGGCACGGCCCTTCGCCAGGCCCTAGCAATGGGTCCAGGCTCCTCCTGCTTGATGCCTGCGGTCAGTCAGTCTGTGGTCAATCAGCAGCACCAGCCTGTCAGGACCAAGACTACCCAGACTGTCCACCGGGCAAAGAAGAAGGGGCGGCTGACCCGCAAGGATACGGAGCGGCTGCGCCAGGCAGAGGAGTACAAGAACGACCGCAGGAAGTACATCCTGGACACGCTGCGCAAGGCAGGGCTGCGGCCAGGGTCTCAGTACCAGGAGAGGCCCATCACTATCACATGCACAGGTAAGGCACCCACTCACTCTCTCAGTACAAGAAAAAAAAAATTGTTTTTATCAAAATAACATAGTTGTACGTACATGCAGCGGATCCAATATTAACAGAAACTGATTTTTTGTTCTACTGTGTGGGGTGCTTCCAAAATACAGCACTTCCTTCATCCAAGACTGACTGACATTTATGGTTCTCATTGGAATACGCCTCACTGATTGTTTAGTCTTTTTAAACGGTATTTCCCTTTAATCGCATGCCCCAATCAAGGGGCATGTATGCTAGACAACAACAATAGAATTCATGCACAGTGACAATTTAATTGATTAAAGAATGAGTCAAGGTTCTTCCAACAGCGAAGTGTATCTTCAGAGATACTGACGGCAAGTCTTATGTCATGAATTACACAAAATATATGTGGTAGTCTTTATTCAAGACAGGAAATGATGAAATCAATTTGCGTAATACTGTACTAGTCATGTTAACTTTTTGTGGACTTGCATCTTAAAATGTGATGGTGTTTCAACATGCTTGATCTAAGTACAGGCACAGGGGCGTGAATTCATTTCTAATGCATGAATCCTGTATACTGCCCTACTTTGACAAAAGGAAGCAAATAACAAGTCACTCAAATTTAAGTTATTTGTTTTCTTGGATTGCACCCAGCATTCCCTACTTACAGACAAAATCTGGAGAAGAAATTTTCATCTTTTTGCAAGTTATTCAATCTTATACTGATGCCAAGGCAACAGATTCATTTTGCTAATTTACAAGAAAAATCTCTTTTGTGAGTTACTTTCTTATGTCAAAGTAGGGCATTAAAGTTGACTACGGTTTGTCTGTTTCTGTCTCATCAGGGGATTTCTTTGAGCCGTACGTGCCCCCAGAAGGAGATGGAAGAGCATCAACTCTTACAACAGAGGTACATTATAACTTACATCATCACCATTGCATGTTCCTCTCATATGTAGATTATGATGTTTGATTTTAATTGTTCATTTAGATAATTTAAATGCTTTGATTTATTGTTATCATCTCTCTTCTATATTAAAGAGAATGTCACTGTCACAGTATGCCAAGAAAATCAATTGCAGGGACTGCCAGCATTTCTTTTGCTTGAATCCAACTCACTGAAGAATTTGTTTCACAGGACATTCTCAAAATCTAAACTTACACTTTGAATATGACTTCAGAACAAAATGTTTCACTGATGTCAATTAACTCATTTAAAAATGATTTCCAGTAAGTTTATTTTTCTGTTGACACATGGAATAGCATTACCAAATATTCAATGGAGCTGTAATTGTAATATTTTCATTTCCCTTCCTATTATACACATAACTATGTGTGTACTATTGTAAATGCTTTTGCTTTCAGGGAGCCAAGCAGCGGTTGGAGAGGGTGAAGAATGTGGGTGTGACCCAGATGAGCCAGCGTAAGGTCAGACAGTTTGAGCCTGAATTTACCACCACGGACTTTGCATGGAAAGCACAGCAAATCTACATAGATGCCCACAATGCATTGCAGGAGTAAGTGTACCATGAGGGTCCAGTCTTGTGATCATTTGAGAGCTTTCTCACTTTAAGGGAAAGTCCACCCTGAAATTAATTTGGTTTTCATTAAAACAGAAGCATTAAAGAAACATTAGTGAATGTTTGATGAAAATCTTTCCAGGGATAAGAAAGTTATTTTTTAATCTTTTTTTGTTGATGTCACATGCGAGATGCTCTCCCATATGTTGTGTACTATTTTTTTTTTAAGGTCCATTTTCTGAAAAGTGTTTACACCGTTTAAACTGTCCATTTGATACATTACTTTGTAGTTAGGTAGGGAATGCTGTAATGATTTCATTATGAGTTTCTATTTTCTTTTCATGATACATTAGGTATTTTATTTTTCTTTCAAAATGTTCTTTTGCAAAGAAAAGTATCTTGAAAAAGTTGTGATTATACTTTGTTGGAATGAAAAAAAAATATCACCATTCTTTGAAGACTACGTCAAATAGGTACAAATGGTCCTTAGTTTCTGATTCAGTCATAACATTTGACTTTATTCCTTTCCTTCCTCCTTCAGCTTTGACAGACACCTTCTGCACTCACTGGTCACTGAGAAGTGCTACCCTGTAAGTATCAGTGTCGGTGTATGTTGTCTTTTTACATGTGTGCAAGACACATAAGCTTCTGCAAGCCATTTTAAAAATCTCCACGAGCTTTTTGAAATGTATAGAAAATATTAATACCATGAAGCATCATTTTCTATTAGTACAGTCCAAATAATGTTATGGAATGGAATAATGATAATAATGCTTGGAATACATTCGCTCAAAGCTGTGCAAAAATGGACATGTGAATGCCTTCCGCTGTCGCACATCCCCATTTTTACTGGCAACTCCAAATGTAGTCCAAATGTAGGCCACCATCCTGTTGATTGTGGTTGAGAAATGGCTGCTCACAAACTGTCTATTCTCTTTGTTTGAGCAGGAGATGGTGGATGGCTTTCGCTTCAAGACCATTCGCTGGAGGATGCTGGAGTCCCTGGAGAAACCACGGGTGGTGCACATACGCTGCACAGACATGATCAACAAGGGCAACCTGTACGGCCAAGTCACTGTCAGGCTCCACACCAGACAGGTAGGCCCGTAGTGTACTCTCAAGGTTAAACACAGCGTTGGCTTTACAGAGGGTTTATGGGAGGTTTGATCGTAGTTTAGGACGGGTTAAAGTTTTCTACTACAGTTGGCAGCAAAATTATTCAACCCCCCTCTCATTTTTATGCCTCCGCCACGAAGTGGCCGGAGGCATTATGTTTTCGGGTTGTCCGTCCGTCCGTCCGTCCGTCCGTCCCGAATCCGTTTAGGCAATATCTTGAGAACCGTGAACCAGATTTGCTTCAAACTTGGTACATGTGTGTATTGCATAAAACCAATGAAGTGTGTAAAATTGGGGTCAAATCTGATTGAGGTCAAAGGTCGAAGGTCAATGAACATTGTGAAAAATTGCCAAAATTGACCTTTTTCACATTAAATCCAAATCCAAGGATACAATTCTCATCAAACATGGTGCAAAGATGGATCACTACTTGGAGGTAGACTGGTGACATTTTGGGTCAAATTCCTGAAAGTTTAGAGGTCAAAGGTCAATGAACTTTGTGAAAAATTGCAAGAATTTGACCTTTTTCACAATAAACCCAAGTCCAATGATGTAGTTCTCATTTAACATGGTACACGGATGGATCACTACTTGGGGATAGACTGATGAACTTTTTGGTAAAATTCCTGAAAGGTCAGAGGTCAAAGGTCAATGAACTTTGCCAAAATTGGCTAAAAACTGCCCCAAACTTTATATTTTTCACAATATAAATCCAAATCCAATGGTACATCACCAACTAAACATGGTGCAAAGATGGATCGCTGCTTAGGGTGAGACTGGTGACATTTTTGGTGAAATTTCTCAAAGGTCAGAGGTCAAAGGTCAACGCACTTTGTCAAAAAAATTACCTAAAAATTGCCCCCAAAGTGATATTTTTCAAAGTAGATCCAAGTCCAATGGTACATTACCAACTAAACATAGTGCAAAGATGGATCACTACTTGGGGGTAGACTGATAACATTTTTGGTGAAATTTCTCAAAGGTCAGAGGTAAAAGGTCAATGCACTTTGCAGAAATTTGCTATTTTTCACATTGAATCCAAATCTAATGATTCAATCTTAATAAACATGGTACAGAGATGTGTCACTTCATGAAGGTAGACTGGTGAAAGTTTGGGTAAAATTCCTGAAAGGTCAGAGGTCAAAGGTTTATGAACTTTGCCAGAATTTGCTGAAAATTGCCCCCAAATTGATACTTTTCACAATAAATCCCAATCCAATTATGCATTTCAAGAAAACATGGTACAAGAATCACAAGGATACAGGGATGGATTTAGACAGACTGGTTAGTTTGGAAGTCAAAGAAGTAAGAGGTCAAAGGTCAAATGAACATTGCCAAACTTCACTAAAGATAGAAAAACAGAATAAATGGTATTTTCACTTCACATAGGAACTGGAACATTTCCAACTAAACAAACAGATTTTCTGAAAATAATCTAAATAGAGCTAGCAAAGAGGCGGAGGCATATTTATCGACTGCGTGGCAGTCGAATTGCTCTAGTTTACATTCTGTCATAATGAATAATATTGCAGCAGCAGATTGCTACTAAACCATTAAGATACTTAGCAGACAGTTAATTACTAAAGAATACCGGAGAAAGAAATCAAATTTTACTGCATAGGTCATCTGAAATTGCAATTTGCGCCCAAAAAGCATGTTGCAAAATTATTCAACCCCCTATTTTACACACACGAAACGAATGCACAAATGACAATTTCACAGCCAGTGCATATATTCTGAGGTGAATGCTGATTTTATTTATCCTCCACCTGAAACTGGAACCTTTATATGCACAACTAACAAGTTGTAACATTATTCAACCCAGATGGGTGTGTCTTTTAGTACTTTGTGCAGCATCCATTTGCTGCAATGACCTCCTGCAGACGAGATGAATAGCCTCCCACAAGCTTCTCACAACGCTCCTTGGGGATGTTAGCCCATTCCTCTTGCGCAATGGTCTTAAGGTAATCGATGCATGTAGGTCTACATGCTGCAACAGCTTTCTTCAGATCCCACCACAAATTCTCGTTTGGGTTTAGGTCTGGAGACTGTGATGGTCACTCAAGGTGCGCAAGAGGAATGGGCCAACACCCCCAAGGGCGTTGTGAGAAGCTTGTGAGAGGTTATTCATCTCGTCTGCAGGAGGACATTGCAGCATATGGATGCTGCACAAAGTACTAAAAGACACACCCATCTGGGTTGAATAATGTTACAACTTGTTAGTTGTGCATATAAAAGTTCCAGTTTCAGGTGGAGGATAAATAAAATCAGCATTCACCTCAGAATATATGCACTGGCTGTGAAATTGTCATTATTTGTGCATTCGTTTCGTGTGTGTAAAATAAGGGGTTGAATAATTTTGCAACATGCTTTTTGGGCGCAAATTGCAATTTCAGATGACCTATGCAGTAAAATTTGGTTTTTTTCTCCGGTATTCTTTAGTAATTAACTGTCTGCTAAGTATCTTAATGGTTTAGTAGCAATCTGCTGCTGCAATATTATTCATTATGACAGAATGTAAAAAATGAGAGGGGGGTTGAATAATTTTGCTGCCAACTGTAATTGAAGACAGGGTGTACCTTTTGTAAGTCAAAAAATATAAATTTGTAAAAACTAAGGAAAAGAGAAGATACTAGATCAGAATTTCCCTCTCAATAATAGATCTGGGAATTTTCTTTAATTAACCCTCATGAGGCTGGGGTATTGGAGTATGCCTATTACCATTAATTTTCCATAAGCAGATTTTCAATTGTCATTTAAAGCTATTATTGATTAATCATTTAAATCCATGCACATTTTCTTATTTTCCCCTTTAATTCACCTATGTGAATCATTCATGAGCCATGGTAATCATTATTAATGTATTATTATAATTTGTGTATGATGGATGAGCATTCAGGATAAGCAATCTTCTAAAATCCCCATACTATTATCCCACAGACTCTTGCCATCTATGACCGATTCGGGCGTCTGATGGTGGGGGGTGAAGACTTCCCCCGGGACGTCCTGGAGTATGTTGTCTTTGAGAAGCATCTCCCCCATCGCTATGGCACCTGGAGGATGCACGGCAAGATCATCCCAGAGTGGGCAGACCACAGGGAACCGGTGATCAGGACCATGGTCATACCAGAGGAAGAGGAGGAGGAGGAAGGGGTGGAGGGAGAGATGGAAGGAGAGGTGGAGGCTCAGGAAGAACAGAAAGTGAACTAAAGGAGTGTTATCAGGGGGTTTCTTCTTGGCTGGCATCATATGCTGATGGATGAAAAAATAGAAGAAAGAGAAAGAAAAGCAGAGAAGGTGAAGATTCAGAGGAGGAAGAGGAGAGGAGCAGGTTCAAGAAGAGCAGAAAGTGAATGAAGGTGCATTTTTAGTTCTTCAGCTGGCATCATAGTATGCTGATGGATGAGAAAAGGGCTAAAAGAGAAAAGGGAAAATGGAGCTAGAGATGGGGAAGAGGATAAAAAGAGAAGAACAAGATAGATGATACAAGGAGAAGAACAAGAGAGAGGAGTGGAGGAAGAAGGGAAGTGCTTAAGGAGAATGAAGAAGAAGTGGATGGAGGGCTGGGAGGAAATGTTTAGAGACATAAAGACGAGAAAGTGAACTCGCGAAAACAAACTTCCAGTTTCAGATGGCATTATCTGATGAAATGGCCCATTTGTGTTGGATAAATGTTTCTTGACACAATTTGTAAGACGTAGCACAGTGTTGATACACTTTATTAAAAATGAGATATTTATACATGTACATTGCTACTACTTGTGTCGGATTGCAACATGTACCAATTTGTGTTGATGGGGTTCACAGCGATGATAGTGGTGATTGTAATGATGATGGTAGCGTTTGTAGTGATGGTGATTGTCATGATGGTGGTGGTGTAGGTGTTTGTGAATCTTTTGATGATAGGTGTGGTGGTGGTGTAGATGTTTGTGAATCTTTAGATGATAGGTGTGGTGGTGGTGTAGATGTTTGTGAATCTTTAGATGATGGGTGTGGTGGTGGTGTAGGTGTTTGTGAATCTTTTGATGATAGGTGTGGTGGTGGTGTAGGTGTTAGTGAATCTTTTGATGATAGGTGTGGTGGTGGTGTAGGTGTTAGTGGTGATTGTTTCAATGATGGGGGTGTTGGCAGTGATGGGAGCAGTGTTATGGTGGTGGTGGTGGTGATCAAAACAATGCAACGTAACATGACATAAAACAAAGTACCAGTAAGTTTCAAATCTATCATTTTTTAGTGTATATGTGTTCTCTCTTTATATTTTTGTCTTTCCTCACTAATCTCACTCTTCTTGTCTGCCCCTCTTTCTATCTGCTCCTTCTCCCCTCTTCTCTCTCTATCTTGTGGTTCATATAATAACCAACTATTGTTTGAAAATGAAGCTGAGCTAAAGAGGCAAGTTAAAACATAATCTGGAGAGAGAATTTATGGTTGAAGTGTTCAAGAGAAAGGCTGAGGAGAATGTGTTGTGAACGACCAGCTCGGGATGCCCCTTGTTGCAGTGGGCAGGTATGCACCATATAGAGATCTGTACAGGCATATGGTAACTGCAGCAACATCCTAATATGGATGGGCCATCAAGCCCTGTCATGTCAAACCAACAGATGCACTTTTCTCGACACAAATATTTGCTGAGCACCAAAACAGATCACAACAGCACACATGTTTGTTGGGTAATAATTACAAAGGTTATATACATTCCATGTTTTATTGACTGATTCACAAGATAAAAATATCATGAAATATCACTCTGGAAATAAAATGTGATATATAAAATATTGCTTTTCTTAAAATTTCCAACAAGATATAGACAAGGAAATTTATAAATCTTGCAGAATATTTACATTGAGTATTACAAGTATTCAAACACCATGGATAGAATATCAATCATTTATAAATCACTTATTTTGCGCACACAAAAGAGAAGTTTAGGGTGTTTATTTTACAGATTTAATGTGCATATCGTGGCGGATAGAGGACTGACCGTCAAAATCATAGATTATTATAACATGTCAATTAATGCCTAATGAATAAATATTAAATCTTAACTTTTTTACAAGCAGGCAATATATTTACAATTACTGTAATTCACTTAATCTTGTCGAAAATTATCTCAGAAGGGCACTGTCTTTCACAATAAATTCCCAGGTGCTTTTATTTTCTATAACTTGTTCATCGTAGCTAGTAACAAAACGTTGAGATCTTTAACAAGCTAAGCTGTGAAGTTTGGTACCGAGACTGTATGTATCAAAAATCAAAGAACCGGGTAATGAGGGGGAGGGGGATTGGAATGTATGAAGTTGAATGTCCTGTAATGTCCATCAATCTACAGATTTTGTGCACTCCAGAACAAGTAGACAACTTGTTGACAGCTCCTCCCAGTTATAACCTATGTCCACATGAAAAGGGCATCATCTTATATCAGCAGATTTAATGCTAGCTTTAACCTGTGTCCTTATACAAAGTTTGTCTTAAAAGGCACTATATTTACATGCACATAACATCCCATGTAGAATCACATGCCAACAGTGCATTCCAGAATCACATCATATCTGATCCTTAAGAAAATCCCCATTTACATTCTTACTGAAGTATTTTAAGTCATGTAGCAAACAGACATCTTCATCATTATCATCAAAAATGAAAAGCATGGTTACTGTAGTGCATATATCTCATACTTTTACAGCACAGTAATTGTTACCAGTACCGTTTGTGATGTCACAGCCACAATTGTTTTGCCATTTCTTCTGAGCTTGCTTCTACTTTATAGGATGAGTACACAATTTACCATCACTTTCATGTCACAGATGGTCACTTCATGTCCAAGAGGGGAAGAACATTCCTAATCACAGCTACTGATAAAAGAATGCATGGAGCACATCAGAAAGAAAACCAGAAGCAGTAGGGCTGTTGACACAGTCAATCGATCCAGATATTAAGCAAATAATCAACGTTGGTGAGGGTGACTATCACTATCACTTCCAAGGCGATCTGGATGTAGCTATACATAGATAGCGTATACATTCAGATCGCCAAGGAAGTGATAGTTCGTCTCATTTTCTGAAACCAAAAGTTGATTATTTGCTTAATATTCCACATCTGAAACCAACTATCTATACCAAAAATGACAATTTGACGTACAAAAGTAATGTTTACGTCTCTACCTAGCCCCGAGCCGCTGCCATGGGGAACACGCATTAGGACGCGCATTAGGACGCGTTACTAGGAGCTACTGTGAGTCAATTGATAGTCCAAGTGTAACACACTTTTATTTCGGGCGTACTCAAAATATTGATCACGCGTTAGGACTGTGAGGAGTGAAGAGATCAGATGGGCAAAACTACGCTTTCTCACATGATCAACTCTTGACCAATCATGTAGCAACATTCTTAGAATGTGGAATATAATTTCTACTATCAATCTAGCGATGCCTAGATCTCTTACTACGAGGCGTTGTTGGGAGCTCAGACCCCCTTCTCTTACTGCTGGATCCTGCTTGGCCAGCTTCTTCTACAAGTCTGTGAAAAACAAAAGGAAAAACAAAGGAGGAAAAGTTATCAAACCACATCACAGATCACAACAGAATACATCAGGTAGGCTGCAGTCCCTCATGTTGAACTCTGTGTGGGTTTTTTGTCACAGTATCGAAGCAAATGTTGCATAAGTGTATAAAGGAAGGTTCAATTTGAGTGTGAGTGTTTGGGCTTGCATGCAATGAACATATGAAGTGAAAAACCAGGAAACTTAGACATACCAACTCTGGATAAAGAACCTGTAACATATATCACACACTTAAGAAGTGGACAGTGCTACAAGAAAATTATACATTAATAAAGAAAACTTAAGGGGACATTTATATCAAGCACACATAACTAATTTTGAGTACAATGCAATAAATGAATGGCAGATAGGATATGTTGTTGAGATAAGGGTTGGGGGTGGGGGGATTGACTTACGCCTGTAAGATTGGTTTGGCTTCAGCGATGATGTAGTTCTGCGGCTCAGGGCTTGGGTCGTGGACCAGGAAGTCTGCAATGTATTCTGGCTTCAGGCACAGGACTCCATTCTGTACCAGGGCCTCCAGGGACACCTAGAGGGGCAGAGACAAAGCAATAAGCTCCCAATACGTTGTCCCATGATGCATCAGGCAGCAACATTCAGATCAAAATTCATCCCAATATGCACCCTGCAGCTACATCACAATTTTGCTTTTGTAGTCATGTCCACTTGCAGTCTCACATACTAATAAGCCATTTCGTAATTGCAATTGCACATGAGCAGATTATTGCTTTTAGTAAATGACCTCGGGTCATTTTCCAAACTCACAGAGTAAAATGGGAATTCATTAGATAGTCGACCACATTTCAATCTATTATCATGCAAATATGGCAATAGCTATTCAGCTCTGAGAAGGAAGTGAAAGAACATTCCACCATGTGCATCTGCTTCTATTGTTGTTCGGGGCATGCTGTAAAATGTCTTTACATCCATCATCCAACACAACTTCATGAAAAACAATCCCAGTAAGCAGTCTAGTAGTATTTATTCAGTGCATTGTCCGACCATAGTGTAATTACGAAATGGTCTATACACTAGACTGGAAGCGGATATGATTGCAAACAAAATCCGCATGTGGCTGCGCAGTGCATGGTGGGATGAATATTCATCATGTGGTGCGGAGAAAGGGAGTATATGTCATGAGACCACCAATTACCAATATTGGATCTTTCATTGCTCCATCCATATCCCTTTATCTGACTTTATTGACCACATTAAATTTCTGAATGATTCCTAAGCCATGAATTATTAACCAATACCAGCAGGTGCAACTTTCTATCTGAGAAATATAGTAGTAATTGTGATAGCAGTTGAAGGAAACTATAGAAATATGAATACCAGTCAACGAACACCTGGGTAAATCAATTCATTGAGCGATCCCCCTTACCTGATCTGTGTCGACCTTGACTTTGTGCAGATCAAAGAAGGCATGGCTGGCGTCGAGGTGGGCAGTGAATGGTGGTCGTACGGCCAGCACCCTGGCACCCCCTGCCTCCAGAAGCCGCTTGAAACACATCTCCTTATTCTTCTCCACCAGGAGCAACACTCGCCACCCATCAAAG
>CAVLGW020000258.1:0-20877 GCA_963669155.1 Arbacia lixula
CCGACGTGATAATTTTCAGTAAATCTGAATTGTATTTTCTCGATGAGAACTTTTGATTCGTATTATTGTATCTAAACAATGATTTATAAAGGGTTTGTTGAGAAAATAATAAGCAAAGAAAGAGACATTCGAGACGTCGTTGAGACTCGGATGGTAGTCCCATATGTGCAAAGATGTGTGTGTTGTGATGTGATGTGTGAAATTAAATAAAATTAAATTAAATAAATAAAAAGTACAATAATACAAATCAAAGTTCTTATCGTTAGAATATGATTCAGATTTACTGAAAGTATTCACATCGGAACCGATCCACATAACAAATCTGTAACATGAAAATAATAATATTGAACTTCGCGCTCGCCGCGGCTAGCGTCATGAGCGTGTAAACGATATGACCGCAGCGATCGCTGAACGCTCGCGTACTAGAATTCCGTCCCGCCATGCATTGCGATGCAAGAACCGTAAAGGCACGTATACTGTTAATTTTTGTAGGGCCTAGCTTAGAATTTCAAAAGACGATAATTTGGTGAAACATTTTTTTTTTGACTCGCAATTGCGTAGCTTGACCGAACCTGTGCCGATGGTGATTCTGTAGTCTCACGTGTGATACGCTTGCCGTTGTGTTCTAATATGCATTTTTGCCAGTGCGTCGATGAAGGAGACCGTGGCGAGAATGGGCCACTAACCATACATGTACACAACAGCTCCAATGAATTGGCATAAGAAATGGGAAAGGGAAGAAAGGGAAGGAGCCGCAGTTTTAAATCGCGGTATATTTTGTTCAGTTCAGCTTGAAACCTTGAATCTTGTAGAAATAATCCCAAAAGCAGCTCACTGGGGAAGCTAAACTGGGATGTCAAAGTTTGGTGGTGTCGATGGTTGGTGGTGCGTCAAGATAATATGCATATGTAGTCCTCTATACACATTTAAAACTGACTACACATGATGTGCGAGTAAAAATTGGATGAGGTTATATCAGCCTGGAACCAACAGGGGGACGTAACCCTCTGATGGTTGGCAGGGCAGCCACATGGAAGGCAGCTGGCGAGGTGGCCACGACTGCAAGTTGGGGTAGTTGGTTCCAACACAATGCTTTAGCCTAAAAACCATTGTGTTTCATACCGAACTGGACAAAATATACCGCAGTTCAAAACTGCTGCTCTTTCCCTTTCTTCCCTTTCCCTTTTCCTATGCCAATTCATATAAGCTGTAGTGTAGTTTAGCAAGTGCAGGTATTTATGTATGGCGTGCAAGTAAGAAGTGGCTTTAAACCTGATCGTTTATTGGTATTACTAATGGGCTTTGCTGATCGAATACGATGTAGCATCAAATGCGATTTAATTTCTAATACAGGGTTTAGTATACAGAAATGGAAATATTTGGTGTGGGCGCTGGGTAGTTAACCCAATCATGCAAAAGCTTCATATAGCTATTTGCACATTTATGGCTTTTGAAGACGACCTCAGGATGTCATGCTAAAGAGTAAGCTATTTTTTTTCATTCCCTCCCTGTATGAAACGGAAGGTGTCTGATGATGAGGATGACACCCACCCTAACATCGACACACCAAGCCTGTTCCGCTGGCGCCATCAGGCCCGGGTGGATCGCATGGAGGAGCAGAAGCAGGAGCGGGCGGAAATGGAGCAAGGAACCACCAAGTAATAGAAGGAGAAAGGAGAGATACTCTCTCCTTTTACATGAAACAAAGAAATCTATTTAAAGGGCAGGGCTCTACAAAAAAAATTTGCTTGCCCTGGAGGAAAAACTGCTTGCCCATTTTTTTCTTATTATAACCTTTGTTTTTCACTAATTCTTCTGCAGAAACGGCATACCTTATCCTGCCGAATTGTAACATACTTAACAGGACAACTGAACTTAACAATAGGTATTTACACAGAGTTTGACAAGTTACTAGTGTTTGTTTTTAATCATCTGAGTCCATCATGTTTAGCACTGACTCTCCTAACTATAGTACTCTTGTTTTCACTCGAAGTGAAGCACACATACGCGGATGATACGCCTGACCTCCCTTAATTTAATAATTGGGCATGTTGGGAGCAGACTCTGCTCACTACATGTAGGCAGGTATAGGACACTTTCACAAGACTAGAGGCATTTAAAAAACACATATTGATAACACTGACTACACCACATTGCATTGTAATTTGTAGGTGGCAAAGACACATTCACATTAATTTTCTCGCATATGCGTAAGAACAATGTTATTTTCATATTTTTTGGTGAAGAATAACCACTTGCCCGGACGGGCAAGTGTCTTTGAGAAATGCTTGCCCGGGCATCATTTTCACTTGCCCCGGGCAATCGGGCAAGTGGGTTTGTAGAGCCCTGAAGGGTTACTAAATTAGAATAATTTGGTCCCACTAATTTATGTAAAATTATCCACTAAAAACGAATTTCACATTTTGTTTGCCTGTAACATAGTCTCATTTTGACGAAAAATTTGAAAAAACGCTCACCTCCTAGTGACGTCAGAGGAGTCAAATGCCATGATAAGACTCCGCTGTTAAAATTAGATGGTACGGAAGTCAACAATAGACCATTTTCATAATGTATTCACAACTTTCCCCCTATCTGCGAAGTAACACGTTATTGCATTCACCTGTATCTTGTCATTCAGATTCAGTGGATGGAATCCACTTTGAATCTATTAGTTGTTGTTACTCGGACAATCCTCGGACAAGCTTTGGGGTTCCTATCGGTAAGGTATTGTTTGAATTGCGTGACATACATACATGAAAAAAGTCTATTAGAAATTATTGTTGACTTCCGTACAATTTAACAGCGGAGTCTTTTATGGCATTTGACTCCTCTGACATCACTTGGACTTGTGCATTTTTTCAAAGTTTCGTCAAAATGAGACTTTATTACGGCAAACAAATGTGAAATTTGTTTTTATGCCTCCGCCACGAAGTGGCCGGAGGCATTAGGTTTTCGGGTTGTCCGTCCGTTCGTCCGTCCCGAATCCGTTTAGACAATATTTTGAGAACCGCTAACCAGATTTGCTTCAAACTTGGTACATTTGTGTATTGCATGAAACCAATGAAGTGTGTAAAATATGGGTCAATTCTGATTGAGGTTAAAGGTCAAATGTCAATGAACTTTGTGAAAAATTGCCCCAAATTGACCTTTTTCCCAATAAATCCAAATCCAAGGATGCAATTCTCATGAAACATGGTACAAAGATAAATCACTACTTGGGAATAGACTGGTGACATTTGTGACTAAATTCCTGAAAGTTCAGAGGTCAAAGGTCAATGAACTTTGCCAAAATTGGTTAAAAAGTGCCCCAAACTTCATATTTTTCACCGTAAAACCAAATTCAAAAATGGAATTCTCATGAAACGTGGTACTAAGATGGATCACTTCTTGGGAATAGACTGGTGACATTTTTGGTGAAATTCCTGGAAGGCCAGAGGTCAAAGATCAATGAACTTTGCAACAATTTGCTAAAAATTGGCCCCATCTTGATATTTTTCACAATAAACCCAAATCCAATGGTGAAATTCTAATCAAACATGGTACAGAAACGTAACACTTCATGGAGGTAAATTGATGGAAGTTTGGGTAAAATTCCTGAGAGGTCAAAGGTCAATGAACTTTGCCAAAAATTAGCTAAAAATTGCCCCTAAAGTAATATTTTTCAAAATAAATCAAGATCCAATTGTACAAACCAACCAAACATGGTGCAAAGATGGATCACTGCTTGGGGGTAGACTAATGATATTTTTGGTGAAAATTCTAAAAGGTCAGAGGTCAAATGTCAATGAACTTTGCCAAAATTGGCTAAATATTGTGACAAATTTAACATTTTTCACATTGAATGCAAAACTAATGGTTCAATTTGAACCAAACATGGTGCAGAGATGTATCAATTCATGGAGGTAGACTGGTGAAAGTGTGGGTAAAATTTCTGAAAGATCAAAGGTCAATGAACTTTCCCCCAAAATTGGCTAATTTTAAACAAACTTAATACAAGGATGGCTTCAGACGGACTGATTAGATTGGAAATTAGATTGGCCAAACATGGAAAAACATGGAATAATATGGAATATATTTTCATTTCACATAGGAATTAAATGGTTCATTGCCCACCAAACTGGTTCTCTGAGAATAAATCTAAATAGAGCTAGCAAAGAGGCGGAGGCATATTTATCGACTGTGCGGCAGTCGAATTGCTCTAGTTAGTGGATAATTTTACTTAAATTAGTGGGAACTTATTTTTCTAATTTAGTAACCCTTTAAGGGTCACAACATATGCAATCTCTATAAATTGGTTGTTTTTATGCTAAGGTTACTTTTTCGTTCATATCTCATGTGAGCTGAGCAAGGAGCCACCAAGAAATGGCAGGAGAAACTGATTGTTTCTAGGAGTTGAAAGCTTTTAAAACATGTTTTTTTTTGTCCTTTTGTTATGTAACTCACATGGGAGAAATTTGATCTTGGTACATGTCTGCAGAGCAATCTATTGTATGGTAATTGGTAACCCTCGTTTATTTCAGTCATGTTACATGTAGCATGACTCGATGAACTTCTGTGATGTGTTACTGTCAAGCAAACTGCATTTTGAATTAGGTCTTAGTTTAGCTCTATTATTATGTTGTTTTGGTGATGTTCTCTTTACAGGGTCAAGAATGCCATTGAAGACACAAGACAGCTGCTGGAAAATTTAAAGACCAAAGGAGATGAGGTACAGTGAACAGTAGAGGGAGGCAGATAATGTCACACCCCGCTCTGACTACATTACTCTGGGGCTCAAAGCGGTTAAAGGGATAGTCCACCCTAAAATTCAGAAACATATTAGTGAAGGTTTGATGAAAATTTGTCAAAAGATAAGAAAGCTATGGTTGTGTAAATTTTTGATTTTGTGACGTCACATATGAGGTGCTCTCCCATTTGTTATGTACTACTGTTTCCATAAGTTGCCTTCTTTCTGTTCTTTGTAACGAGTACAACTTTATTATCCCTTGACGGATTTTCACCAAACCTTCACTAGTATGTTTCTGCATATGATGCACACGTTACCCCGGGGTACCACGTTGTGTAGCGCCATCTCGCTTCCACTCGAGTGCAATGTATGCAGTGCGTGTGCGTAGCACTGAACTATAGTTCCGTGGTACGGTGGTACGACTTGTAGCGCTGAACTCTTTACTGTACCTTCTGGAGCCTGCATTCTCCTCATGCTTGCCAAGACAGAAAATAAAAGATAGTACCACTTCATGATGTGATATTCATTTTCATGCGGAAGTTGTAAAACAATGTGGAAGAGAATATTTAACATAGCAAACCAAAGATGAAGTCATTGCAAAAGAAGGAAATTGAATGGTGATAAAAAGGTCTTCCTTCTGCAGAGGAGAAATATGGGCTAGGTAGATAAATAGACAAATCAAAGAGTTGGTTGTGTCTTTATTTGGCAATTCAAAGAAGATTAAATTCTGCTATTTTGACGAACAGCCACAACAAAGTCCTGATTTTTTTGTGCCACTTTCACGCTGGAAAAACAACACATTTAAAGACAGGGTGTCCCATTTTCAAAAGCCATGAAACTCGGCAGGATTCAGCAGTGTACCCTAACAATAACATGGCTTAAATTTCACAGTTATAGCCTCACAGACCTTTTCAGGAAAAAAAAAGAAAATATTTTTTTAAACTTAGTGGCCCAAGTCTACATTCACAATCGTATTTCCCCTGTCAAAGCGTGATGCGCTGTGCACTGCGGGCATGCTCCCATTGAACGCATGCACTGTGGTGCGGATCATAGCGCACAGTGGTCTCCTGTCTCTAGGCTACAAAAAACGGGAGGTTTCGGACGACCCATCCAAAACCTCTTCAAAATCTAGCGATGGATGTATTGCTGCTTAAATGTAGTTGCTAGGTCGTTAATTACGGAGGGTAGTTTTTAAACAGTATTGTCCCCCATTTTCTGTGTTTTGTCACAAAATGTTATTGTTCTGACATGTTAGAGAGCTACCCCGTCTTTAATGCAACTATTCCATTTTTGCCATGACGATTTCTCTTCTTATCCGTTCAGGAAGGAGCAAAGAAAGCCGCCCAAAAACTCAAGGAATTGGAGGATGACGAGAAGAAATGGAGATCTAAGGAAGCTGAAATAGAGAAGAAGGAGAAGGTAAGGGAGGCAGGTGCAGAAAGCTAACAACATACACTACAGCTCAAAGAAATTAGCATAGGGAAGGGGAAAGCGAAGAAAGGGAAGGAGCCGCAGTTTTAAACCGCGGTATATTTTGTCCAGTTCAGCATGAAACGTGATGCTTTAGCCTAAAAACATGTTTCATGTTGAACTGGACAAAATATACCGCGGTTCAAAAATGAGGCTCCTTCCCTTTCTTCCCTTTCCCTTTCCTTATGTCAATTCCTTTGAGCTGTAGTGTACATAGAGAGAACATAGATTATTTCTGCCCTACTATGACAAAAGGAAGCAAGTGACAAATTACTCAAATTTGAGTTGTAGGTATTCTTAAAATTTACCCAGCACTCCCTACATACAGAGAAAATCTGGAGGAGAAATATTCATCTTGCTGGGAGGTATTCAATCTAACATGGTGTGGTGTTGCGCTGATGCCAATGCAAGTGACACATTTTGTTAGCAAAAGTCTGGTCTATTACACATACATGTATGGGACTATGCATTGTGTGACAACATTTAACGGCAAAATAATGTAGCTTTCTCATTAGTGGTATCTTTGAGTTGTCTTGGACAAATACTACTCCAGGTGCTTTCTTAGTACCAGTAATTATGCTGGTTATGTGATTGAGATCTTATTACTGGTACGCCAATTGTGTCACACTGGATGCGTATCAAAGCCGTCTATTTTGTCGTTGAATGTTGTCACACAATCCAGACGGCTGTGCTGCGATCCTGTTCTGGTATTTCCATTTTTTTTTTTTCAAATTGCTCGCCCAAAGTTGGGGAGCCGTTAAATATGCAAATGCGGCTTATATGCTGTCGGTATGGTAGTCATGAGTTTGATGGTATACAAATAATGAATGTTTATGAGTGCAATGGAAAGGATATATTTCACTGAATGAAAATATTCTTTCCATTGCATGAATGGAAAAACATTCATTATGTAAGTACATTCTTGTCATTTGTAAATACAATAATCTAAATATAATTCAAAAGAAAATGTCATGAAAATGTGTGTTGCGATGTTCAGCGGTTGCGTATCAGTGGCGGATTACATACAGGGGGGTCAAAATGCCCCCCCCCCCCCCCCAGTCAGAATAGGGTTAATATTGTCCACTGTGATTTGATGTACTCTTTCATGACTTCATGCTTGGAAAGTAGCCACTACTCATGAATGCGCTCCCGAATTTTATTTCCTTGAACGGACATTGCCCGCCTTGCAACTTACACCTTGGAATGTAATGCACACTGTTGAATATAATGTGCACTGTGGTTTAATGTGCTTGTTTCATCATGACATCATGTTTGAAAAGTAGCCACTACAAATAAATGTTACCCCATTGCCTCATTGAACAGACATTGTCCACCTTGCAGCTTACACCGTGGAATATAATGCACACAGTGATTTAATGTGCTTGTTTCGTCATGATATCATGTTTGAAAAGTAGCCACTTCTAATAAATTTGACCCTGGTGTTTCCTCATTGAACGGACATTGTCCACCTTGCAGCTTACACCGTGGAATATAATGTACACCATGATTTAATGTGCTTGTTTAATGATATCATGTTTGAAAAGTAGCTACTTCTAATAAATGAAACCCCGGTGTTAGCCTTATTGAAAGGACATTTTCCACCATGCAGCTTACACCATGGAATGTGGACACACTGAGCAAGCCTGGCTTTGAGAAGACGATGATCAACAAATACGAGAAGACGGATGAGGAGCTGACGGAGGAGGAGAGAGAGGAGAAGATGGTGAGTAAAGAAGGATAGAATTCTGTATCTATGGGCGCATTAATCAACTATTTAAACCGGTAGTAAGAATTTGTGCTTCAATACTTGATTCTATCATGCCGCGTTTATAGAGCTGCCAAGTTTCCCTGCTTTCAAAGGAGACTTCCTGAAAATAGACCAAAATTACTGCGTTTCATCACATCACACAATCTCCCTGATGATTGATAGATTATTGGCATCAGCTTTTATGTATTTGATAGACATCTCCCTGATTTGTGATGAAATTTCTGCAAATTTCAATGTTGGTATCTTTGCATTGATCAACTCTCAGATATGTGATTCTGGCTTGCCTTTTAAAATGCCAACGCAGATTACAAAATAAAGCCCTGTTGCGTTTATCAAATGTTAAGATTACCCTGAATCATGTTTGATAACGCTGATTATGAGGTAGAAAAAAGCTTACAGATACATGTCATCACTGGGCCGATACAAATGAATGTGCGCATTTTGCATAGGGCGCTAAATTGACGCCAGTTACTATGGTTTAGACCACAGTATATTGAAATTAATCTGCTTAAACTGTGGTCTAAATCTAATACTCCTTTGTGACTCCGGGCACTGTTGTAATACACTGATTTGAGAATGGGCCAATCCAGTGCACAGTTTGATCCAGGAAGTGTAGGTCAACATTTACACACGCGTTTTCTGACTTCAAAGTGAGCTGCTTGACTCGCACCGGAAGTAACCTAACACAATGACGTCATAGAATCATGATTCAAAACACGGTTGCGTTCAAGCAACCTTTTTCGAACATGATTCTGCAGAAACGCGTTTCCAAACACCCCTTTTTTCCGCGTTTCATGGTTGCGTTTTGAATCACGTTTATATTCAATTTTGTCCGAACGCAATCGTGATTCTGCAGAAATGCGTTTTGAATCGTGATGCTAAGGCAAAAAAGGGTCGCATGAACGCAACCTGTGACGATTCTTTTCTTGACATTCCAATTTCCAGGAGAAGTTTGTGAAGAAGAATGAGAAGCTGATCAAGGAGTTTGGGATGTACAAGAAATACCAAGACGCTGAGCGGTTCCTCATTGATAACCCTAACCTGGTCTGTGAAGAAACGGCCAACTACCTTGCCATCTGGTGTATCAACCTAGAAGTAGAGGAGGTAGGTGGTCTTTCAACCAAAGCTTTTTCAATTTGGTGTTAAAGATCATATATTTTCCATTAAAATAGCATCACACAAACCAAAACATCATTACACAATGATTTTGAAGGACCACAGAGAAAGCAAAACTCAACATAGGTATCTAATGATATTTATTATTGGAGGCAACATACATGCTTACACCCTTTATGCAAACACACACGACAAGACTTATATATTCAATACACCTGCACAGAAGATATGGAGAAAACAAAGAGAGAAAGGAAACGAGAAAGAGAGAGTGAGAGAGAGAGAGAGAGTGAGAGAGAGAGAGAGAGAGAGAGAGAGAGAGAACACATAAATCAAAAGAATTTTTTTAAAAAGACTGGAAGAACAGAAAGTTTTTAAGCAGGACACAAGCTGTTTAAGGACAGATCTAAATCTGGAGAGAGTCGAGCTTGAAGCAACACTGTTGTTGTAAAAAAATATTGTTCATGTGTGTAGTGTCTCTCTGCCACATGCATTCAGTAACTTCAACAGTTGGGTGACTTAAAACCAGGGTTAATATGTTTTTGATCTTTTCATTACACTTATGTTTCTTTAAGTCCATGAATTCTTAAAAAAGCTTGTTTTAAAGATGAAATCAATCTCATTTTCATTGTAGGCAAGTCAAAATTTCCTCCAAACTTTGCTAAAAAATAGCTCAGCTCTTTCATCAAACTTTTCAAAGCACATACTCACTACGGGTGGGTCAGTTTATTGGATTTTTTTAAGGGAATATACTGTACTGGGAAGACAAAAAAGCCTTCAAAAGCTGATCGAGAGCAATCTTCTTGCCAATGGTCTTAAATTTATGTATTGTCCATTTTAGAAACTTGCTGAGAGTTATTTGTCCTCAAATGATCCACATTTAGAGTAATCAGTGATTAAATCACAAATCCTTAAAATGTTTGGCCGAACAATTTGTTCGGAATGATTTAACCACTTATCACTCTAAATGTGGATCATTTGAGGACAAATAACTTTCAGGAAGTTTCTAAAATGGACAATACATGAATTTAAGACCATTGATAAGAAGATTGCTCATGATCACCTTTTGAAGGCCTTTCCCTTCCCAGTACAGTATGCCCTTTAAAGGGAAGGGGTAGTAATGGTAAATAGCACAAAGATTGTATTCAATGAAGTGTTATTCTGCTGTGACCATGAGCTGTTTCCTTGTTTGATTTTAGTATACCCAGCAGGAATCATCTCAAAATGATGAAATTGTTGAATAAATTTTGGACCCAGTTTTGCTGGCAGAATAGTTCTGGCATGATTGCTGCCCTTGATGGTAACCAATGCCACCCCTTACCTTTAAGCACACCATAGGCGGTACGGTAGTAGGGGTCTGTGACGGGAAATGTGACATCACCTCTCTGTACAAATCCAATGACCAGGTCCTGTGATTCAGCCAGTCTCAGAGTGGTGTGCTGTGGCCTTTAAGACATGCTAATATTTGTCCCTTCTATTTTTTTTTTCTCTTTCACCTCCCAGAAAAGTGGGCTGATGGACCAGGTGGCTCATCAGACCATCATCATGCAGTACCTGCTAGAGCTGGCTAAGAGCCTGGATAGGGACCCCCGCTCATGCATCAGACCATTCTTTGCCAAGTGAGTACAGTGGTGGAGAGAGGGTGGGGTGGAGTGAGGGGTAGGAGGAGGGGAGAGGAGGGGGGGGGGGGAGGACGTGGTGGGAGGGTTAAATGGACAGGGACCCCCGCTCATGCATCAGACCATTCTTTGCCAAGTGAGTACAGGGAAGGAGAGGGGGTGGTGTGGGGTGAGGGGTAGGAGGAGGGGAGAGGAGGGGGGGGGGGAGGAGGAGGTGGTGGGAGGGTTATGGACAGGGACCCCCGCTCATGCATCAGACTATTCTTTGCCAAGTGAGTACAGGGAAGGAGAGGGGGTGGGGTGGAGTGAGGGGTAGGAGGAGGGGAGAGGAGGGGGGGGGGGGAGGAGGTGGTGGGAGGTTTAAATGGACAGGGACCCCCGCTCATGTATCAGACCATTCTTTGCCAAGTGAGTACAGGGAAGGAGAGGGGGTGGGGGGGGGGGGGGTGGTGAGAGGGTTATGGACAGGGACCTCCGCTCATGCATCAGACCATTCTTTGCCAAGTGAGTACAGTGGTGGAGAGGGGGAGGAGGAGGGGAGAGGGGGGGGGGAGAGAGGGGGGGGGGGGGAGGGTTATGGACAGGGACCCACGCTCATGCATCAGACCATTCTTTGCCAAGTGAGTACAGTGGTGGAGAGAGGGTGGGGTGGAGTGAGGGGTAGGAGGAGGGGAGAGAGGGGGGGGGGGGGAGGTGGTGAGAGGGTTATGAACAGGGACCCCGCTCATGCATCAGACCATTCTTTGCCAAGTGAGTACAGGGAAGGAGAAGGGGTGGGGTGGAGTGAGGGGGAGGAGGGGAGAAGGGGAGGAGGAGGGAGAGGGTTATGGACAGGGACCCCCGCTCATGCATCAGACCATTCTTTGCCAAGTGAGTACAGGGAAGGAGAGGGGATGGGGTGGGGTAGGGTGAGGGGACGTAGAGGGAAGAGGGGGGAGGAGGAGGAGATGGTGGGAGGGTTATGGACAGGGACCCCCGCTCATGCATCAGACCATTCTTTGCCAAGTGAGTACAGGGAATGAGAGGGGGTGGGGTGGAGTGAGGGGAGGAGGAGGGGAGAGGAGGGGGGGAGGAGGAGGTGGTGGGAGGGTTAAATGGACAGGGACCCACGCTCATGCATCAGACCATTCTTTGCCAAGTGAGTACAGGGAAGGAGAGGGGATGGGGTGGGGTAGGGTGAGGGGGACGTAGAGGGAAGAGGGGGGAGGAGGAGGAGATGGTGGGAGGGTTATGGACAGGGACCCCCGCTCATGCATCAGACCATTCTTTGCCAAGTGAGTACAGGGAAGGAGAGGGGATGGGGTGGGGTAGGGTGAGGGGGACGTAGAGGGAAGAGGGGGGAGGAGGAGGAGATGGTGGGAGGGTTAAATGGACAGGGACCCACGCTCATGCATCAGACCATTCTTTGCCAAGTGAGTACAGGGAAGGAGAGGGGGGGGATGGGGTGGGGTAGGGTGAGGGGGACGTAGAGGGAAGAGGGGGGAGGAGGAGGAGATGGTGGGAGGGTTAAATGGACAGGGACCCACGCTCATGCATCAGACCATTCTTTGCCAAGTGAGTACAGGGAATGAGAGGGGGTGGGGTGGAGTGAGGGGGAGGAGGAGGGGAGAGGGTGGAGGAGGAGGAGATGGTGGGAGGGTCAAAAGGACAGGGACCCCCGTTCATGCATGAGACCATTCTTTGCCAAGTAAATACAGGGAAGGAGAGGGGGTGGGGGGAGGGGTTAGGGTTAGGGTTATCAAGATGCGTTTGACAATGGTAATAGCAATGATTACTGTATGTTTTCTCTAATGCTAGGATGGATAAGGCAGAGAGACGGTATCAAGATACGTTTGACAATGGTACTAACAATGCTTGCTGTATGTTTTCTCCAATGCTAGGATGGATAAGGCAGAGAGACAGTATCAAGATGCGTTTGATGATGAGCTGAGGTCCTTCAAGGAGCGTGTCAAGGACCGAGCCAAGGCCAGGATAGATAGAGCGTACAAGGAGGCTGAGGAGGTACAGTAACCAACATCTAATACAATCTCCATTAACGGTAGCCTGTAAGAAAAGAGAACGGCCTTACAGGGAAACCCCATTATGAACCCCCCTCGTTGTAACGGGGTTTGCCTGTATAATCTTTCCCTGGAATTGACAAAGCATAATATTCGGTTTTGAGAAAATAATCTTTAATAATTGATTGAGCTTTTTTTTTTTTTTGTATTACGAAACTAGTCAAATCTCAGTGTAAACTAGTTAGATTTTCATCTTTTCTACAGGAGCTACATGTATAGTACCTCTGACCTTACAATTTCGCATTTGGTATCCCAAAGATACGTGCTAAATTTGTGCAAACTTTCATGAAGTTTGCAGATGTTTGTAAAAGGGACACGCCATCTTTAAGTTAACCCGCTCAGTCCCATAGTAGATACTCTGCATTGTAATTGACATGGGACTATCATTGCATGGTATACGGAGGGGATTAAAGGGTATGGGGTACTGCATTGTAATTGACATGGGATTATCATTGCATGGTATACGGAGGGGATTAAAGGAAAGGGGGTACTGCATTGTAATTGACATGGGACTATCATTGCATGGTATATGGAGGGGATTAAAGGAAAGGGGGTTGTAGTGGGAAGCCCAAAATGATGCGAGGGTACAGCTTAGCCTACACCAACTCAGGGCTTAGTCACAGCCCTCCACTCATCCCTCTGTAGGGCCTTCAGCTCTCCTGTATCACTGAGACCAACACTCCATTGCAATGTGTCCATGGTCGTGCCTCGTTTCAGACCCTCCTGGCAGATCTGGCTCCCACAGCTTCTGGATGGGGAATGCAATGGTCTACCAGAGCTATCCTCTCCCTGATCATATCTGCGATGTGTGGAAGGGCTTCTTCTAAAGGTTGATGTTCCTCATTTGGTCACTCCAGGAGACATTCAGAGGGCTAGAGTTCTGTCCAATTCTTTCTTCTTCTTCTTTTCATGCGATATCTTCATATCCGCTCAACAGATTTGCTTCAAACTTCTGATACAGGAGCGAGGATCCACATCCCTCTCCCTCCTATCCCCTCCACTCTCCCCCTCCCCCTCCCCCTCCCCTCTCTTCCCCCTGACACCAGTGTTCCTGAATCCCCTGTGATACTTAAAGAAGTCTTGAGATAAATATTCCGAAGGTTTTGTTGCTTTTAAAAAAACATGAGGCAACATGACATATTATCTGTTTGTCTTACTATGTTTTGTTTTCTTAAATCCCGTAGGAGATGGAGCAGGAGAGACAGGCGAGACTAGGACCAGGTGGGCTAGATCCGGTGGAAGTCTTTGAATCATTACCAGCGGTAGGTCATTGTGCTACCCCTTTTCATCGATGCTCACCATTTTCATCTTCTTTGTTCCCATCTCCACGTATGATTTTTATTTTTTTGTGTGTGTTTTTCATATTGTAATATATCTCTGCTTGTTTTATTCTTTTGTTATCTTCTGTGTTTGAATACTGTTTCGTTCACTCTTGCACTCATAACTGTTTTATTTAAAAATAAGGAACAGATTGGCATTAATTTTGAGAAAAGTCAGACAAAAAGAAATTGTGGGGTTTTGAGATTTATGATGACAAGTCTGGAATCCTCATTTGGTCATTTTGACATTGTGACGTTATCTGGCTATTTTCTCTCAACCCTCCAGGAGATGCAAGCATGCTTTGAGTCCAAGAGCATCGGGCTATTGCAGGAGACGGTTGCCAAGATGAAGCCGGAGGACGCCTCCTACCACATGAAGCGCTGTGTTGAGTCAGGGCTCTGGGTGCCTGGGGGTGGTGAGGCGGGGAGCTCCCCTGACGGCCTGGAAGGTGCGACCAGCGACGAGGCCGCAGCAGGGGACCAGAAAGACGAGGAGGAGGTTTACGACGAGATCGACGATAACCCTCCGACCACAGATCTGGACCACGTGGATTAGCCGTTATGTGGTGGCCGTGTGGTACGGACTGGGACGTTGTATGAAACGTGTTGATGCGGAGACTTATGAAAAAGCCTGTTTGGAGTCGCGACAGGCACATCAGGGCTTGTCCCAATTGACCACGGGTCATTCATGTCACTCCTAGAGTAAATGAAATGTTATGCAGTAAAATGTGACATGTCCTGCAAGTGTGAACCAACAGTGAGAGAACCTGGTCCCACGTATGCCTGACGGTGTTGTCATATGGGGATCAGATATCATGGTTCTATTGCATTCTAGCAGAATGGCCTGTCTCACTGTACCTCCCTGTGGCTTACTAAACTGGGAACATACATGTTGTTCATGATATAAACGATGGTTTGGAGGATGAAATACAGGAATTGTCCTTAAATCTTTCCGTGCAAGGGTTGTATTTTGAGACTGGTAATACACACATTTCCCATAAGGTAGGATTTTGACTGCCATGGGGCATTTAAATCTTTCTGAGCATATATAGTGTAGTAGTTTCAAACAGTTAAATTCTCGTGTGAGCATTTAATTTCATGTTTTGTTTTTTTGCGCAACATAGTGCCATTGTAAATTCATTATAACATGCTAATTTTGGATGGCTACATGGAGACTCACACGTCTATCGGTGTATCCCTTTGCCATCAATGAGTGCAGCGTTATATACCATCGACCATCACGGTCATCATAATGCTCTGTGCGGGGCTTAGTTGAGGATTTTTCTGTAGTGACATATAGTTCTTGTGTACGAAAGTAACTCCCTGCGAATATGTTGTAGGTATGGTGTGCTGCAAAAATGTACTTCCTCGAAAATGACTGGTTTTTACATTACAATTCAGGCATTTATGTTAGTTGAGGAATGGGGGTGGGGGTGATTACCTGTTCATCATCCCCCTCTCCCCCCCCCCCTCCCCACACACACACTAACTCTCTCTTAGTAGATAATATATGCCTGTCTAAACGTCTGATGCATTATTTTATGCATTATTTTACCTGTGCATTTGATGCAGAATTAGAAACATGTTTTTGCACACATCCCCTAAGAACAAATATCCCTTCAACAAAAACAGAAAGAGCAATGTATTAAATCATACAGCACACAACATATGGGAGACCCCACGCATGTGACGTCGCAAAATTAAAATCTCAAAACTTTCGTATCCTCTGATGTCTTTTCGTCAAACCTTCACTAATATGTTTCTTTTATGTTTCTGCTTTTATTGAAATCAACTTTATTTTAAGGGTGGTCAATCCCTTTAAGTTATATAATCTGATGCCTGATGATATAGTACAATTATTGAGAGGAAAATCTTTATTCCAGTGTATAATACTTGCCTGTATTTATCAGGATCTACTGGCAACATGGGTTAAAAAAACTACTGGTTTATGGAAGGCTAAGTCTTATCTTGAATTTTTGTTTATTGATATTACAATATCACATGATAACAGTAACATTATTATTTTTTTAATTTCAATTTTTACTTATGGGTGGAAGCCAACTTTTCTCAAAAATGAATTAAATTGTGAATTGAAGTAAAGAGTATGTTCATGTACAGATCATATCCCTTAACCAAATTTGGAAAGTTAGCAATTTGCATTCTATCAAACAATGGTGTAAGTCTTAATCTGGGGATTTCAGCAAAAGATTGAGTTAAATCCCCCTCATTTTTTAACTTTAAAGGTAGATTGAATTTGACTCCCATTTCAGTTGCCTTGACATTATCATACTGTGAATGAATGTAAGATGCTCCATGTAGAACAATGATTGTTTGGGAGAAATAACAATTGCAGATTCATAATGGAAATATGAACTTTAAAATAATTTTTGATTTAGTGCCACAATGAAAGTTATTTCCAATTTACACACAAATATTGGTGCATTTAAACTTGAATCGAAGTATTTAACATAATGATTGCTAATTTTATTGAGTTTGGGTGATTTAAGGTAATGTTACAAAGTCAATAATTTGTGATTGAAGAAATTGTGAGCATTGATGAAAAATTTGTAATGAAACATGGAGTGCATTGCTCCATTAAAATTGTTCACATTTAGCTGCCTAGAGATGTTTTCAGAAATTTTGCTTAAGCTGCAGGAAAAAAATATAACTGACTCCTCTGTATTTGTTATCTAGCGTCAGAGGGATATTCAAAAGTGTTACATGTGACTGGCCCATCATAAGGTTTCATTAAGGGATATACAAATAAACATATCTCCTTCCTTCCTTCCAGGCACCAGTGAAACCAATGCTAATTCGGTGCCTTTGTTCATCACTCTCAAAGTCATTTCATTGGTCTAGATTTCAATGACACCTCTCAAAGGGGTTTGTATTGGCATACTATTATAGCAAGCTAGGATGGTGTTCCTCTGCGGGAGAGTCATCGTGCCTGGGCAGTATAGCTATGGAAGCAGAGTAAAAGATCTGTCATTATCTGCCCTTAACTTCCTTCTGGTTTGCAATCAAATTTGTCAAAAACAAAGCTTCTAGAGACAAATGGGCAATTAAAGACATTTCTTTTCAAGTTGACAACGGGTAAATGTCGGCCCGGCACATGGAACATCAAAGCATTGTCATGAGTATGGAATGCTTTTGACATTCATGAGCACGCTTTAGAACCCATACATTTGAATGTATTATGCTCGAGTTTCTTCTTCTTCCTAACAAGTGATGGATACAGTCTGCAGTGAAATCAATTCTTTGTGTGGCCATGTTCTCATTTTGCAAAAGCCAGCTGTCACTTACATTTGATTTAATGTTTATGGCAACACTTACATTTCTGTGAAAATCAAATAAGCAGAATCTCTGGCAGGTCCCCTTGATTTGAAACTTGTTCCTCTGTCGAAAAGGTACGTGGAAGATCTGGAATCACATGTGGTAGATATTTATATCATTTGTTTTCAGAGTAGCATTTAATTGTCAGTTGAATGATAGAATTTCTTCCTGATGTAGTAAATATGTGTCAAATCTGCAGCCTGTTTCCATAACAACTCAAATGATTTGTTTCTACATTCACATGTCTGAGCAAACCTTGTTGAAGATCTATTCCAATGCGATACAAGAACAAATCTGCCATTTTTTTTGTAACACTATTTATAAACATCAGAATCCTGTCTTGTAAATCAAGAAATAAAGAGTTGTGATTGATCCCAACTTGACATGATTTGACATGATATCAATTGAAAGAGGAAAGTAGTGGGATATCTAGCAATGCATGCAATAAACCTAAGGCTCAAAATGTACTTACATGTTATATCAACTTTGATAATGTTTTTGATAGCCATTGCTTCCAATAAGTAGCACACCTCCCCTACATACATACATACCATTCTTGACTCGTGTGTGTCACTTAATGTGCCTGGTATAGTATAGTAAGATTTTCTTGCGTTTGAAGTAGTTTGGATTGTAGATGCTACATTTGCCCAACTCACTACAAGCGCATCTATTTTACAATTCTGTTTGTGCATTTGTTATGTTCAGTATGAAGTTTAACAATTATTTCTTTTATTGTCAAATAAATGACATACACAAGCATTGTTTTTGTTTTTCTCCTATTTTTTATTTACCATTTCTTGATTAAAAATTTGTTTTAATAAATGCACTCAACTTGGTGGTGTTAGCATAAAAAGGTCACACAATGCTACACGAAACCTAAACAATGGTACAAGGAGGATATCAAAATAGGAAAGAAGATAATAGACAGATGACGTAGAAGAGAAGAAAGGAGGAATCAGAAGAACAAGAGGAACCAGGGGTGGTATTCCAGAACGATCTTAAATGCTAACTTAGTCCTTCAGTTCTCTTAACAATGTGCCCAAAGTATTGAAGATTTCGTTCCATAATTCCCCTTCTGAGTGATAGGTAAGTCTGTGTTCAGAATCCGTACATTTGTTCTCCTATCTTGCCAACACACCTCTAATTCTGTAGCTCCACATCTCAAACGCGTCAACTCTTTTTCTGTCATTCTTAGTCATAGCCCAAGACTCGCATCCATATATAGCAATGGAGAATGCAGTAGCACGAAGAAGTCAAACCTTCAGATCGAGTGACCTAGGCTTTTCCAGATATGAGACGTGCCCTGCACGGATGATCTTGCTATTACCAGTCTTCTCCTTATTTCTGTGGTGTTCTCTCCGTTGTCATTGATTATGGATCCCAAATATCCAATCTTCTTTCCATCTATGATGAACACATTTTTGTTGCTGTCTTTGCCAAATATCATTATTTTAGTCTTTTTAGGGTTCAATCGAAGATTTTTCTCTTCACTTGCCTTTTTGCTACGGTAGAAAAAGTCAATGAGATCTCTGAAGCTGCACAAGAAACATTAATAATGATGAAAAAAAGAAGTGCAAAACGAATAAAAAAAGAGGAGCGGGGGTTGGCTGAAATGATCTAGATAATACTTTAATCATCGTTCAAGTGATTTATTCATATTCCATAATTAAATTGCCTCCTCGTCGTGAACCTGAATGTTGTTTACGTGAATTTGGAAGTAGGCCTACTTTCAAGTGAGTTGGTACATACGGGAAAAGTATTAACGTTTAAAGGGCATATACTGTACTGGGAAGGCAAAAAAGCCTTCAAAATGTAATTGTTAGCAATCTTCTTGCAATTGGTCTTAAATTCATGTATTGTCCATTTTAGAAGCTTGCTGAAAGATATTTGCCCTAAAATGATCCACATATGGAGTAATTAATGATTAATGATTAAATCCTCAAAATGTTCGGCCCGAACATTTTGAGGATTTGTGATTTAATCACTCATTACTCAAAATGTAGATAAATTGAGGGCAAATATCTTTCAGCAAGCTTCTAAAATAGACAATACATGAATTTAAGACCATTGGCAAGAAGATTGCTAACAATTGCATTTTGAAGGCTTTTTTGCCTTCCCAGTACAGTATATGCCCTTTAAAGGTGGTGTTTACATTTTGCAAATGTAAAATAACAAGTATATCACAGTAGATAAGAAAATACGGTTAACGTACTTTGACTTTGAGCGAAATTATATTGATCTTAAGGCTTCGAGTAGGTTTTGAACGGGTCGACCAAAACTTCCGCGGTTCCTGTAACCTAGAGACCAAGACTGCAATCAGCATACATCGCGGTTCTCCGCTCCGAACTCTCCGTGATTGTCCCAACTAATACATGTGGGCTGTCCGCGGTAATTCGAGCAGTGCGTACAATGCGTGCTCCGCGCTTCTGGCCGCTGCAATATATTATGAATATAGACTATGGTTGCTACGTTTCAAGTGTATAGAAGGATAGGTTTTCTGACTGAGATTTCATACACGTTATCGTTAGGGTATACTGCTGATTTCTGCCGAGTTTCATGACTTTTATAAATAGGCTACCCTGGTATATACCGTTTGCAAATTTAGAACAATAAATGATGTAAATATCCTAATTATCCTAACCATAATAAAATACTGACTAACCATAACATTTAAAGGGCATATACTGTACTGGGAAGTTATTTGCCCTCAAATGACCCACATATGGAGAAATTAACGATTATTGATTAAATCCTCAAAATGTTCGGCCCGAACATTTTGAGGATTTGTGATTTAATCACTCATTTCTCCAAATGTAGATCATTTGAGGGCAAATAACTTTCAGCAAGCTTCTAAAATAGACAATACATGAATTTAAGACCATTAGCAAGAAGATTGCTAACAATTACACTTTGAAGGCTTTTTTGCCTTCCCAGTACAGTATATGCCCTTTAAGATGATTTTTTTTGGGTCAGGTCGTCTATTAGAAATAAAGTTCTGTGAACTGACAAAATAATTTCGCCTAAAGTAAGTTTACACTTCAATTTTTGGGAGGAAAGTTTCTGAAACAGCATCTTCCATTTTCCAAGGGTTTTTACATTTTTTTTGTTGACCTGCTCTAGTTACACCCTAATTTAGTCCAATTAAATCCACTATCAATAAGATCAGCCAGTGTTCAATCAAATTAATTCCAACTGACAAGTTGTTATTATCAGGCTCGACAGCGGGTAGCGTTGTGCTCGTAATTATCTTCTACATCCACATTATTATGGTATAGATTTATCTAGAAGTGAAACTAAATTGAGAATTTAAAGGATTGTTGTGAGAAAAAAATGTACCAAGAAAGCATGCGCCCCCGTGACAAAGGGCTTCAGAACTTCTTATTTCAAATCGAATTTCGCTTACATTCCCACTTTTTCACGTCTTTGAAGTTTTGCTCTATACACGTAAAGCAAATTCGGCCTATTTTTGTTA
>CAVLGW020000259.1:0-20870 GCA_963669155.1 Arbacia lixula
GTATAGGTATATATGTGAACATGTTACAGGAACATTTTCAAGGTCATTACGTAATCGTGACGTCATGCACGAGCAATTTAATGAAAATCTATTATTTCATGTAGCTCTAAAACCGTTTATCTCTGTGTAATGAAATTTGGCATGTATATAATTAATGACAGGACAATTAATTTCAATGAAAAAAAACGCGCGCGTACGCGTACGTTAGTGCATTGACGCGCGCGTAAAATAGAAAAATGCTCCAAATCAACTAGAAATTGTTTTACATATGTTTGAGGCCATTTCTAGCATTTTTCAAATTTCCGCGCGTATGCGCGCGCGCGCGCGTTTTTCCGTGCGTTTAGCAAACGCAAAGTCGGAAAACCGTTTTTTTCACTGGATTCATGTTTCTGACACTGCAAACAAGACATCCTGAAATTTTGAACCATTTCCATGCAATAATAAGGTCGTGCGGGTGCGTCAAAGTTCAAAGTCCGCGCGTGCGTCAATACGTTTTTGTGTGCAAATATTGCAATATGTTCAATCGGCCATAGCTCCTCAGAATGGCTGGTGACCCCCAATTTTTTTTTCATATTTTAAAAGAGTGGGAACTGTAGATGCTATTTCATGTATCATTTGGTCGTTAAATACATCGTAACGTCATCATATTGCCATATGAATCGAAAAAAGCAGTTTTCATGTATGACGTCATCAACTTTTTTACCCGTTCTTGCGTATCTCAGTAATCTTTGGTCAATTTTGTTCCAAATTTCAGTATGTGATAGCTGAGACATTGCTCTATGAGAAATTAGCCTTAATATTCCAATAGGATTCCATCTTCATGGTATAAATTTGATTATAGACATTAATGTCAAAATCGATCGTATGTACGTGTTATGTCAATGGAAGGGGTATTTATTAAATGACATGACGATCTTCTAGGAGCTGTATCTCGCTTATGTTCAATTCTGTTACTCTGAAATTTTAGTATGTTGTAGCTGAGTCTACTAGCTTTCGGGGACGTCATCTTTATTTTTTAATCAGATGTCGCGATCATGGCGAAATTTCATCTTGAATATCGATTTCTTAATCATTCTAGCCCCTACTGGGCATTACGTGTTAAGTGAATGGGAAGATGTGTGGCTCAATTGGTAAGGCGCCGCGTTTTAAGATCTCAAGGCCCCCGGTTCGATATCTGGAGTGGGTAGGGTAAATTTTTGCATTCCTTTTACATTGTTTTTTTTGCCATCTTCTTCTGTTCTATCCCTCACTTTGTCATTCTCTTTGAGATTTTCTTTCCCATTCGTTTTCTCTCGCCCCTTTATCTTACGTGGCTATTAATTACATGTTAGCACAATATACATGTAACCATTTAGGCATGTCTCTGAAATGTACGTTAGTAGACATTGTAGGTGCGCTCTGAGCTTTCTTGAGCGGAGTCTCTGATTGCTTATGAATAGATGGTGTCACGATTGAAGGTCCATATCACCGTGCATTTTCTAGCCCATGTCAGTGCATGTATTTGCCAATGCAGACCACCTTATACTTGTCCACAAGTATGTCTCGTTATTATTATTATTTATTTTTATTCCTATTTTTTGTGACATGGATATCTCAACAATGCATGGACCATGTTTCATCAAATGTTCATCATGTATAGGTATATAATGTGAACATGTTACAGGAACATTTTCAAGGTCATTACGTAATCGTGACGTCATGCACGAGCAATTTAATGAAAATCTATTATTTCATGTAGCTCTTAAACCGTTCATCTCTGTGTAATGAAATTTGGCATGTATATAATTAATGACAAGACAATTAATTTCAATGAAAAAAAACGCGCGCGTACGCGTACGTTAGTGCATTAACGCGCGCGTAAAATAAAAAAATGCTCCAAATCAGCTAGAAATTGTTTTGCATATGTTTGAGGCAATTTCTAGCATTTTTTAAATTTCCGCGCGTACGCGCGCGCGCGCGCGTTTTTCCGTGCGTTTAGCAAACGCAACGTCGGAAAACCGTTTTTTCACTGGATTCATGTTTCTGACACTGCAAACAACACATCCTGAAATTTTGAGCCATTTCCATGCAATAATAAGGTCGTACTGGTGCGTCAAAGTTCAAAGTCCGCGCGTGCGTCAATACGTTTTTGTGTGCAAATATTGCAAAAAACATGACCACCTTCAATCGGCCATAGCTCCTCAGAATGGCTGGTGACCCCCAATTTTTTTTTCATGTTTTGAAAGAGTGGGAACTGTAAATGCTATTTCATGTATCATTTGATCGTTAAATACATCGTAACGTCATCATATTGCCATATGAATCGAAAAAATCAATTTTCATGTATGACTTCATAAACTTTTTTACCCGTTCTTGCGTATCTCAGTAATCTTTGGTCAATTTTGTTTCAAATTTCAGTATGTGATAGCTGAGACATTGCTCTATGAGAAATTAGCCCTAATATTTCAATAGGATTCCATCTTCATGGTACAAATTGGATTATAGACATTAATGTCAAAATCGATCGTATATACGTGTTATGTCAATGGAAGGGGTATTTATTAAATGACATGACGATTTTCTAGGAGCTGTATCTCGCTTATGTTCAATTCTGTTACTCTGAAATTTTAGTATGTTGTAGCTGAGTCTACTAGCTTTCGGGGACGTGATCTTTATTTTTTAATCAGATGTCGCGATCATGGCGAAATTTCATCTTGAATATCAATTTCTTAATCATTCTAGCCCCTGCTGGGCATTACGTGTTAAGTGAATGGGAAGATGTGTGGCTCAATTGGTAAGGCGCCGCCTTTTAAGATCTCGAGGCCCCCGGTTCGATTCCTGGAGTGGGTAGGGTAAATTTTTGCATTCCTTTTACAATGTTTTTTTTTGCCATCTTCTTCTGTTCTATCCCTCACTTTGTCATTCTCTTTGAGATTTTCTTTCCCATTCGTTTTCTCTCGCCCCTTTATCTTACGTGGCTATTAATTACATGTTAGCACAATATACATGTAACCATTTAGGCATGTCTCTGAAATGTACGTTAGTAGACATTGTTAGGTGCGCTCTGAGCTTTCTTGAGCGGAGTCTCTGATTGCTTATGAATAGATGGTGTCACGATTGAAGGTCCATATCACCGTGCATTTTCTAGCCCATGTCAGTGCATGAATTTGCCAATGCAGACCACCTTATACTTGTCCACAAGTATGTCTCGTTTATTTTTATTCCTATTTTTTGTGACATGGATATCTCAACAATGCATGGACCATGTTTCATGAAATGTTCATCATGTATAGGTATATATGTGAACATGGTCCAGCAACATTTTCAAGGTCATTACGTAATCGTGACGTCATGCACGAGCAATTTAATGAAAATCTATTATCTCGTGTAGCTCTAAAACCGTTCATCTCTGTGTAATGAAATTTGGCATGTATATAATTAATGACAAGACAATTAATTTCAATGAAAAAAAACGCGCGCGTACGCGTACGTTAGTGCATTAACGCGCGCGTAAAATAGAAAAATGCTCCAAATCAACTAGAAATTGTTTTGCATATGTTGGAGGCCATTTCTAGCATTTTTCAAATTTCCGCGCGTACGCGCGCGCGCGCGCGTTTTTCCGTGCGTTTAGCAAACGCAACGTCGGAAAACCGTTTTTTTACTGGATTCATGTTTCTGACACTGCAAAAAACACATCCTGAAATTTTCAGCCATTTCTATGCAATAATAAGGTCGTGCGGGTGCGTCAAAGTTCAAAGTCCGCGCGTGCGTCAATACGTTTTTGTGTGCAAAAACATGACCACCTTCAATCGGCCATAGCTCCTCAGAATGGCTGGTGACCCCCAATTTTTTTTTCATATTTTGAAAGAGTGGGAACTGTAGATGCTATTTCATGTATCATTTGGTCGTTAAATACATCGTAACGTCATCATATTGCCATATGAATCGAAAAAATCAATTTTCATGTATGACGTCATAAACTTTTTTACCCGTTCTTGCGTATCTCATTAATCTTTGGTCAATTTTGTTCCAAATTTCAGTATGTGATAGCTGAGACATTGCTCTATGAGAAAGTAGCCCTAATATTTCAATAGGATTCTATCTTCATGGTATGAATTTGATTATAGACATTAATGTCAAAATCGATCGTAAGTACGTGTTATGTCAATGGAAGGGGTATTTATTAAATGACATGACGATCTTCTAGGAGCTGTATCTCGCTTATGTTCAATTCTGTTACTCTGAAATTTTAGTATGTTGTAGCTGAGTCTACTAGCTTTCGGGGACGTCATCTTTATTTTTCAATCAGATGTCGCGATCATGGCGAAATTTCATCTTGAATATCAATTTCTTAATCATTCTAGCCCCTGCTGGGCATTACGTGTTAAGTGAATGGGAAGATGTGTGGCTCAATTGGTAAGGTGCCGCGTTTTAAGATCTCGAGGCCCCCCGGTTCGATTCCTGGAGTGGGTAGGGTAAATTTTCGCATTCCTTTTACAATGTTTCTTTTGCCATCTTCTTCTGTTCTATCCCTCACTTTGTCTTTCTCTTTGAGATTTTCTTTCCCATTCGTTTTCTCTCGCCCCTTTATCTTACGTGGCTATTAATTACATGTTAGCACAATATACATGTAACCATTTAGGCATGTCTCTGAAATGTACGTTAGTAGACATTGTAGGTGCGCTATGAGCTTTCTTGAGCGGAGTCTCTGATTGCTTATGAATAGATGGTGTCACGATTGAAGGTCCATATCACCGTGCATTTTCTAGCCCATGTCAGTGCATGAATTTGCCAATGCAGACCACCTTATACTTGTCCACAAGTATGTCTCGTTTTTTTTACTTTCCCAACCTATTACTTTGTGTGTTTTTCCTATTATCCCTCTTTACCACTCTTATTCTCTTTCTTCCAATGTCTTCATTCTTCACAAATGCTTACTGTGCCTCCGATTGATCTGCACTCACTATCTACCCCTCCCCCCTCCCCCCGCCTTCCTTCTATTACTCTCCTTCTCCCCGTCTTTTTCACTCTGTCTATGAATTAGAATTTTTGTTATCAACATGATCATACGATTTTGTTTATACAACATTCCTTCCATGCACCCCGACTCATCCGCACTCGTTCTCTTCCCCGTATAGAATACTGGCGTAGGCGGAATGGGGGAGGAGGGGGTGGGGGGGGGGGGGGGGGACTACCCTCACTCCCCAAATAATGGTATTGAGGTAAAGTTCGTCGGCACAGGTGGAATTCTTCTTATTTATTAAAGGAAGTACAACATGTAATATTAACTGGAATAGTTGTGCCGAAAACATTCAAGCTGTGTCGACCACCATGTGTTTCTTTACCTCGCTTCTACACTAGTAGAAGACCCCACGTTTTCTTACCAAATGCCCTTTACCAATTGCCCTTAGAAAATTGCAGCACCATCCATGATTGAAGTACAATGTGTATGTACGTATGTGTGTGCGTGTGTGCATTTGTATGTATACGGTTGATAGTCCGCACATTAGGCCGCCTCCCTTAATATATGTAAGAACTGGCTACCCTAACCATTTCCCTCCGCGTGCCCCCATCTCTCACCCTCTCTTATACATCCCTTGTTCCTTCTTCGATTCTGTTTGTTTTTGCTTTATCATGGTTCATTTCTGCCTCATCATTTCATCAATCATTTTCAGTAAATCTTTCATTACGATTGAAAATCATCATTATTATCATTGGAAGTATCGTTATTGTTGATATTATCACCAGTATCAGTAGTCCTACTCCTAGTGCTTTTCCTCAATATCTCGCGCTAACATTAGCCCTGACGATCAATCAATCAATCAATCGACATCTCAATCAACCAATCAACCAATCAACCTGCCAATCAATCATCCATCATCAATCAATCAATCAATCAATCAATCAATCAATCAATCAATCAATCAATCAATCAATCAATCAATCAAACGTCCAGTAAGTCAACCATTCATTTAATAAATCAAATACACAACATGTACCGATATAAATTAGAATCAAAGTAAGAAAAACAAGAATGAAGCATTAGCGTAAACATCAAGGTAATCTAAACAATCACAAGTCCTAAACAAACGTTACACGTGACTCCGTCTTTGGTATCACAAATTTGCAACAAAAAGCCTTAGCTTTTCATAGTCGCAGGAGAAACATTCTTGCACAACTTTGATAGGCACTAGACCATGTAGACTGTTGTTTTCATTCCTGAGTGAGTCTTCCTTTTTCAACAGGAACTTATCATGATTTTTTTCTTTACCAACTTGATTCACGCTTTTGGTAATTCTTCTAGCAATGTTGTTAGATAATGCTCGGTAGTACAGGTTTCAACATATTCAGTCAGGTATCAACAAAAGCATTGCAGTAGCGAAAAATACTTTATTACATTAGTTATGACATCTTACGTAGTAGCTTAGGATTCAGGCTTCGTAGTACAGTTACATCTTAAATGAGACACGCAGAATACCATGCTCTTTCAAGAAAGTCATGAAATTCGGGGCAGGGATCAGCAGTATACCCTAACGATAACATGTATGCAATGCAAAATCCATAACAAACAATTTCGAGGAAAGCGAAACTCTAATTTTGTTTTCGTTTGAATACCATCCGCTTCATGTTGACCACAGTTTTATCTGATCATAGCCCGTATTAAATTCACAACAAATAATTGTGTATCTCTACAACGTTCACAAATGACATTGGTACCAAGAGTGCCCCTGCCAAGGAACAACAAAACGTGTCGTGCCTCCAGAACTCTATTTTAAATCTTGGAAAAAGGTTTAGATAAATGTTCTGGTTTGTCAGTCCGATGAATATATATAGTGCCTCACGTCGCTGTGGGGTGGGGGAAACCAGACACACTCATGAGTGGGCATTAGACGTGTATCGTCATGTCACAACGGATGTCAACTTCGAGAGATTTCAGAAATTTTTCCCAGAAGTATTGCTGCTGCTCATCGTCCTCTGTCCACCTTAGATGTGGTAGGTTTTTGCTAAGGAAGACTCTCACCACGTAGGGCAGGTTCCCGTCTTCGATTTCCTCGATGAAAACCAGGATGACTTTTTGAAGTTGCGCTTCGTTGACGTGCCTCACGGCCACGCGGAACTTTGTCGTGAACCACTCGCTCCTTATGGCGGCGTTGCTGAGGAGGATAACAGTCTTGTAGCTGTTCACGACCGCATAGTCGACGGCCTCTAAGTAGTACATCCCTGGAATCAGGTCGTCATCGCCGAACACCATGTCCGTGTGCTCGTTCTTCTGTGGGAGTTTTTCTCTGATCACGGGTCTGAGGTGTTCTTCGACCCACGCCTCGTCCTCGGCTGCGTACATCACGTGGAGGTAGTACTCGTGCGCGTCGGCTCCGCGATCCTCTAAGGCTTTGAAACCCACGAAGTACATCTTCAGCATGAACAGTTTATATCGAATCCAAAACCGGAAGCGGTACCCCAGACCCATCAACGCCAGTACTGCGACAATCAACAACGATACACTCACGTAAAGGGCTATATTTGGTCCGCAGTAGGCGCCAGTGTTGAACGCAGCTATCGGTTGATTGACAACGTCCTTGAAAGAAGCAGGCGAACATAGCGTGTGTTTTGCACCAATCAGGAAAAACGCGTCTGTTACTTTTAACCAATCAGCGAAGGATTTAAGTGCACATGTGCAACTGAAGGGGTTTCCTTGTACATCCAAGGATTTTAGATTGGTCAGGGCGTGGAACGTGTCTCCTGAAATGACCGTGATGGCGTTGTTGGGAAGTGCAATATGTTCGAGCGATTTTGAATTCTGGAAGACTCTGCTGTCCAAGTCTGTGAGTGCGTTACCGGCAGCGGACATCACCTGAAGCATTCGGAGATTCATAAAGGTGTGAGGATGCAATTCAGAGATCACATTGTTGTCCAAGAACAGGGAGGTAAGACTACGCAAATCTTTGAAAAGCCTAGAATCGAGAGTACGGATACCGCAGTTACTGAGGGAGAGAGTGGTCAGGGCTGTTAAATTGCTGAATACTTTGAAGGGAATCTCTCCGATTTGTTCATTACCATCGAGAAGTATTTCCCGTAACATGTGGGTTCCAGCGAACAAAGACAGCTCCAGCTCGGCATCCCAGATGTTGTCAGCCTGGAGATCGTTTCCGGAAAGGTCAATGAACTCGAGCTTGGACAAGTGGTCGAGGAAGTGTCCGGGATTTCCCTTCATGTTTGCATTCCGGTAACTTAAGCTTTTCAGGTTTGATACAAACCGTAACGTTCCGTCAGGAAGATTTGATAACAACGTTCCCGATAGATCCAGTACAGTTAGTTGATCAAGTCCATACAGGGCTTGGACATTCGCATATCGAATAGGATTAGAATGCATGTCGAGGATTGATAATCCATCGAGACCGAAAAATGCTTTCGACGGGATTTCTTCGAGACGATTTCGCGCTAGGTTAAGGCTCCGCAGACTAGAAATCTTCCATCTGAAATCATCGGAAAGCGATAGTAGTTCAACTATATCATTGTTTTCTAAACTCAAACCCTCCAGATCCCGCATTGTTGAAAAGTTCTGAGGATTTAAAATCTCAATGCGATTATCGGCCAACGAAAGATTCAGCAAATGTTTCAGATATCGTAATCCAGGGGGCACCGAGTAGAATTGATTACTCGATAAATCCATGTATTCCAATGTTTTGTTCTCTATGAATTTATAAATCACGGGGTCGGTTGCATCGTTCAGTGAGGCACTTCGTAGAATAAGGGAGGTTAAGATATCGTTCAAATTGGCGCCATAAAAGACACTGGCAATGGCGAGTGGGTTCAAGGGGTTATAGCTCAGATCCAATGACCGGACATTTAGATTCGCCACGACTTTATATGATAACGTTGTTAAGTCGTTCCCTCTCAGAGCCAAACTTCGCAGTGTGCTATTCTCTAGAAAAGACAGCGTCCATGTAAAGAGTGTTCTGATGCTATTTCGGCTGAGGCTGAAGACGGAGTCGTTAGCCAAGGTTGGGAAGGTCTCACAGTAGGGATACTTGATCCCATTGAGAAAAAACAACACCGATTCCAGGCGCGTTAAAGGGAGCAGCGCTCCGCATGGGATCCAGGAAAAGAGATTGTTCCCGAGATTCAATTCCCGCAGGTTCGGAGTTTGGGCAAATATGGCGACCGGGATTTCTGACAGCGAGTTACCAGAGAGATCCAATAGCTCCAGATTTCCCAGTGCATCCAGCGCGCCACTTTCAATTGTGTTGATCGCGCAGTAGTCGAGTCGCAGCTCGGTGAGTCGGGTTAAGTTCGATAGCGAATCGTTCCTCAGCCGGAAGATCAGATTGACACTGAGGTATAGGATTTCGGTGTCGGCCGGGAAGTTTAGGGGAACGGCAGTAAGATTTCGATGGCTGCAGTTGGCGAATTTACGCCAGTTCTCGAAATCGCAAACAGCGGATGCATTGACCCAAAGCGATGATGATGACGCAGGTGATGTCGAGTACCAAAACGGAGACAGTGTAGGTGTTTCCGTCGTGGTTGTCAACTCGTCATATCCACGTGCAAAGCATAAGTTGCCGTGGCTGAGTGCACACGCGACAAAAGCAACAAGGTAACTTGATATTAGGCATTCATGTAATGTCCCCATGATGAAATAAAGCAATCGCCTATATTGGAATAGCTAGAGGTTTACACAAAATAGTCCGCTCTGCTTTACGAACAAAAGCCATATCACTATTGACGGGACTATTGACTTGCAGCGAACTGTAAACGTGCGTCTTCCCCCTTAGCGTGTAATACTAGTAATATTACACGCGGGAACTATATTGCTGGCACATCCGCTTATACGCGATGCGCATTATATTTTCTCAAGATCATACAGGTTAGCTTGAACGTGACAAGCAGACGATTGTACGGGAAGAGCTTTTTTTTTTCTTTTCTTGCGCTGACATGAATGTATCACAGAATAACCGCGTTATTTTTAAAGTTGTATACTAGGGGTAAGTCGTAATGTTCCTTGGAAAAATGTGCGCTATCAACTTCACAACTGCACTAAGCATGGTCACGATGGTAACAAAACAAGGTTTATCGCCTACCGCTTTATTGAAACCGCGAACTAATATTTGCGCTTTATATATACCTCACACGAAATTGCATAGTGCAGAATGCTCTCTCTCCCTCTCTCTCTCTCTCTCTCTCTCTCTCTCTCTCTCTCTCTCAGTCTCCTCTCTCTCTCTCTCTCTCTCTCTCTCTCTCTCTCTCTCTCACTTTCTCTCTCTTTCAGTCTCCTCTCTCCCCCCCTCTCTCTCTCTCTTTTTCTCTCCCTCTCCCACTCTGTCTCTCACTCTGATCCGCTCTCACATCAATTTCCTGGCGTCCCGCCTTAATATATCTCCCCTCCCTCTTTTTCTCCTCTCTGTCTTTTCCTTCTACCACTTCCATGTTAAACAATCCCTCTATATCTCTTCAACCCACCACATTTTTTACATTTCTTTCGCCCAAACCTCCTTAATGGAAATTCATCACTTTATTAATTTTGCTGATCTAATGTCAACACCCTGAAACATGTCTGAAATCATTCAAGCGTGTAATTTGAATCTGCTTTACCATAACAAATATCTACATTATATAATCTGGCTCAATAAAAACTATGTCAAGGATTTTATCCAGGTGGACGTTATTTACCTCATTTCCATTTAATCTAAAGTAATTATGCATTGAACCCTGAAAGTGCCACGTTCGGATTAGTTTACCGTTTGTACACACACATCCCATAGACATGATAGAGCAGCACTTTGTCCTGCGCGCAAAGGGTTAATAACTTCGTTTTGTTATTATTTTTATTGAGCGAATGTTAGCTTTATACTAGTAGTCTAACATGGGAGGGGACAATTACAAAGGAACTAGGAAAGGAGGGCTACGAAGAACGAATGAAAAACAAAATGACTTGGAGGTCTGTTCCATTGTCCACATGTGCACTATATGTTCTACTCAGAGTATCAGAATTATGTTGTATATTATGCCTATAACACAATATTTTGATTGTGTTGGGCGATCGAACAAGTATCATCGAATGCTTTATTCCGATCAGCAGGAAACCAAACAACAAGTAATAGTTTAGAGTGTCGATATTTGCAGAGAGATTAGGATTACATATCATCTGACCTGGGATTTCCGTCGTTTCCTGTCACGTACTTAAGCTGTCACGTATCAAATGATGCAATTTCTTTGTCAACATCGCCAAGTCATAGAAGCAATAAATAATCCATTCACTAAACACGGATACACAGAACAATGACACAAAGGGTTGGCATGGTGATTAAAACACACATACACACGTATACTCTTCATAAATCCACGTGTCCAGCACCGCGGGTGATGACATAAAATGAGGTCATCAGATTAAGAATTCTCACGAAAGTTCTCGTTCGACGTTTCTCCTTTTCCGATAGCAGAACATTCTGCATAAGCGGAAATTTGGCAACTGTATTTTCATTCTGCACAGTTGCCTGCAACACTCTGATAACGTGTATGATTTGCAGATAAGAAAGGAAAAGAGGATGTAAAAAATAGACTTAAAAACCGAAACTAGATACACAAAATATGTAACAGAATATAATGCATGGCAATGTCTTGTATAACCACCATCAGTACATATAAAAGTTCGTTTTTATCTGCTTAATTACAGGGGAACCCTTTAGGTCTGTCAAGTCAGCATGCTGGGGACTGTAGGATTTCAGGGCAAGGAGGGAATGAAGCTCGAAATGGGGCGGTGCAACTAGGGCAACACTTTTGTCCCGTCCTACCGAAGAATGTGGGTTATTTTGTTTAACCTTTTCTACACGCCAAGGTTAATGGGGGAATTCTAATTGTCTGATATTCAGTGGATGTATAAATCAAAGAGACACAGGATCTCATCATGTTCCCTCATCATCATGATAATAAAACAAGTGCTGTTTGATGGGGTCAGTAAATCACGTAATGTGCCTACCATACACAGACCTAATTTGTTTTCTCGAAAGATAGCGGTAATTATCTTGGTTTATTGCTTTCCTTCCTGTGGATAAGATAGGGTTTGCTTACTTGACACGCATCATTAGCGGAATCAGTCGTTATTTTAATGGCAGTTCGATCTTATTCCATCATGCCCCTTGTGTGCAATAACACAACCTACACATTGCACTTACGCGAGTTATCTCTCTGCGCGCGCCACATGGACTTTTCTCACAAGTGATATACACACTGGTCCCATAGAGCAACAGTTTATCTGGCACTCACTGGCTTAATTGAATTCCTTCACAACTCTAAATTTGTTAACCATTTGCTGTTAACCAGAGAAATTGATGCTCTATGAGATTTATGCACATTACAGGTGAAAAGGACCTCAATCGGAACATCCCGGTTACAATCCTACCCCATCCTAGACCCACTAAACAGTACTAGCTAGGGGAAAGAGGAAGGTTGCGCTATAAAACGTTGGGAGTTAGGAGTTTCATTGTGGGTATTTATTTCTTACAAATCCATCAATAAGGTTTAGGCTGGTAGGGAAAGAGATCTTAGCGAGGTTTTTTTTTATCCCCCTCTCTCTCTCGTTTTCAAGAACGAACCCATAATCACCAACAGATAACATATCAAATGTCTATGACTCAAGACATCCCCACCTCCTCTGGATGGCACTGCCTTTTCCTGCTGGTTTCCTTCAACGAACTTTAAGAATAACCCTTTTGCAGGTCACACAAAAAAAATGTTGTTTACAAACACGGAAAACGGAAAGAAAGTGTTATATAAAAACTCCCTCACCTCTCCTATAATAGAACTGGAAAATGACTTTGAGTGGAATTATATTGACTGCTTGATTTCGAGTAGGTTTAGGGCGACCCGTCCAAAACCTCCTCCGTTCCTGTAGCCTATAGAGACCGAGACCGTACATCATGGTTCTCCGCTCCGAACGGTTCGCGCAGAGGTCAGTGATTGTCCGCGGTATTGCATCAGTGTGTGCAATGCGAGAACTGCGCAGCTGCTCGCTGCAACAGTTTATGAATATAGACTATATATGACCAGGGGGGTGTTTCACCAAGCTGTTCGTAAGTTACGAACGACTTTACGAGCGACTGGTGATCCCTTCTTGTGCTAAATCACATTCTCAGTGAACATAGTGTGGTATCGCATTTAGCAAAAGAAGGGATCACCAGTCGCTCGTAAAGTCGTTCGTAACTTACGAACAGCTTGGTGAAACACCCGCCAGAGCGTTTAAGGATAGTTTATCTTTTCACTTTTCTTTAACAAGTTTGTGACTGTGACATTCCATACACGTTATTGTTCGGGTATACTGCTGAGTTTCGTGACTTTCGAAAATGGGACACCCTGTTCGTCTTTAATATGTCGCAATTAATTGCAAAAGGGAAGTCGTGTCACGCCGCACCACGCACTTGCGCAAGATGATATCTCAGTCTCTTGCGGTTTCTTGTGCTCGAGATATTCGAGATATCCGGGAGCAAAAGGTCCCCATTGTGTCTTGTAGTCTGCAAATACGCAGACTCTGTTGTGCAAGTGCCTCAAAATATGTCTGGAACTAAGGTTGTAGCCTTGTTTTCGATCTCGTTGGTCGCGTCTTAAGTCATCATTTTTGTATAAACATAAAAGCTAGCATTTTCAAATGAGTCACCGACTGACAAGGATTTGTGCATGTAAACTATGAGTACAGATTCTTGACTATTCTATCTGCCCGAACATTTTCTCCGGGTTGGAAATTCTCGAGGATCGAGCCATTGCTCGATTCCTTGCACTCAGTGCTGTGTACTAGAATTCTGGCTGATAAATACGTCTAGAACCCTAGAGTAGGAAAGTATGTACAATGTGTGTGCATGTAACGAAAGGGCAAGGTCGGTGCTCGGTGGCGAGAGAAAAACACGCTTGAAGATACTGCATGATGATTGGAGAACAGATGGGAAGAGGCGGAGTCTGACAGCCCTACTTGAAATTTCAAAACTGGTGTACGTAATAAACAATGTAACAATGGAAAAATGTATCGGTCACTACATGTATATAACTATTGATTCATATCAGTTCGTGCACTATAGTCATGTTGGCCTACTCGTGCTGTTGACAAGTTGGCTTCGTATCGACATGTAAGATATTATTTAACATTGAAAAAGAGGAAGTTTCGACCAATATTCATCCTCGCCAATGCCTGCATTTCCACTTTCTTCTCTCACAATCTGCTCCCAACGCTTATGTAGTTACTAGGTAACAGTAGACTCACGTTATTAAAAGATCTCGCAAGTAATTTTTTTTTTCATCAGAATTTCCTTTTATCATCTTGCAGAAAAAATGAAATACAAAGAAAACTTTTGCTTAAGGACCAGTATCAATACAATTGTTAAATATAAATGTTCTGAATAACGAGTGTCCAGCGTACATCACAGTTTTTGTGCATAAATCGATAAAAAAACAACTCATAACTTTCGGCTAGCCCAGATATTTTTGTCCCCCTTTCTCTCCTCTCTCGTTCGTTCTTTCTATCTGCCTTGCCTCCCTTCTCTCGCATCTCCTCTCTTTTTCCCTTTATCATTTGTAAATCATCACATCCATATACAAATAATACAACACATCGGATCAATTCCTGTGCACATGTGTATTTTCTACATGATAATTTCACAAGAGATGTACCACAAGAATTACAGGTACACAAATCTTTCAATTTCACTGACACGTTAATTTCATAAACCATATGCCACATTGCCATACATGTACAACTATTATGGCCACCTATATCTAAACTGCCTGGGTGCTGGATAATCAATGATAACATTCTATCTACACTGATCCTCACACTTTGGGGGATTTATGCATTATATATTTCAACCATTAAAGACACTTCAACAGGATATCTTATATTCTTGGGGGTAGTGGTTAGCATGAAAGGATATGTGTTTACCAGGGTGTTCAACCAATTACGTGTAGCAACAACACCTAATTGGTGGTCTTGTGTAAGGAGATATGGTAATATCTCGGTCAGGACTTGTGCTGGTACGCATCTCGTATGTGGCAGCAAAACCCTGATGTTATCGTTCTCTTAAGCTGACAATGCTATAATTACACATCCATGAACATGTGCACGTAGAGATAATTAGCTGTCAAACGTTGCAACGTTTGCTGGTAATCAAAAGCAAACAGCTCATGTGATACAAGTCTTTGCTTCTCTGAGCCATAGCATGGTGTATTAACATGCACGTTTTCACCGCTTACACTACATTGTTCGAATCATGGCAGTCAATTCAACATAAAGGTTCATACCATTTCCCTGGGGTTCTAACATGACATTTATGTGTGATAAATGTGTTATTACAGGGCATTTATGTACCATTGTAATAAATATTTAATAAAACCCACAATAAAGAACAAAGGAGGTTTTCAAAGAACTTGATCTGCTTCTCGGAATTGCATACACCTGTGGTGAAAGGTTCTTCATACTGTCACTAAAAATAATGATTTACTGTCCCAGAGCTAATATAAACCTGAACATTCACATTCATTCCTTTACATGTAGCTGCATAACACAATATCAAACAAAAGTGTCATATGTTCACCTAATAAAGTATATTCCAGTTAATCACACTATTGTTTCCACAAACAAGAGGGTGAATGCTGTGAGAATTTGCTTAACCTTGACAAAAAATGTACTACATGTACTAATAAGAGTTACACTAATACAGCAGTAACGATAATAGTAAAGAGTCATACTATTTGAACAATTTACACTGAACCAGGAGGGGTTACCTTGATAAATGTGTAAAACAGACTTCATAAGATATTTGGGGGAATGTATGCAACCATATTCATATCACAATCAATGTTGTAAAACAAAAGCTACATACAAGTTTGATTACAACTGAAGTAACAAAGAAAAGATTTGATAGATAATATGGAATTGCCCATTACGTAAAAGCATGGCAGAAACTTAGTAAGAACTTTTTTGTTGCCAAGGTAACTAAATGGGAGCAGGGATGCAGGGAATGTGTTACTTCGTCATGATGTCCATGTAGGACTGCTGAACGTCTTGGATTACATCCATGGCTCGTGTTTTCACCGAGAGCTGTGAAGAGGGAGAGAGAGAGGAGAACAAAAGAAGGTATTTTTTATAATTGGGAGAATGGCCCGTCACTTTAACAAACATCTCAAAACTTCATGAAAGTTTGCACATATCTAGAATACATATCTTTGGGATACCAAATGTTAAATTTTAAGGTCAGAGGTACTATAACTCCCGTAGAATAAATGGAGATCTAACTAGTTTTCACTGAGATTTGACTATTTTCGTGGTAGGAAAAGAGAAAAATCGGTCAATCATTGAAGATTATGTCCTCACAACCGAATATTACGCTTTGTCAATTCCAGGGAAAGGTTATATAGCCACTCTCTCTCTCAAATGATGACAAAGTCAGGGAACTTTCAGAATTAGATCTGCAAAAGGAACAGGCTAACTTTAAAGAAACATTAACCACAAATTTAGACACACAAGTCTCCTGTGTTTTAATCTCTAAGTTTGCATAATCAGATTTTCAACTGTAATCAAAATCTGTTAATTATCAATTAATAATGCAAATCTTTGCACATATTCCTTTTTTTCCCCATCATAATTCACCAACACAATACTTAACAAATAATCATCTCAGATCTGAAGCTTCTCTATGATATGTTTTCATAAATATGTAACATTAGAACATTGCAAAAAACCCTGTTTTCCGTTTTGTTTTTCTTTGCTTTTTGAATTGCTTATGTCATTCATCATGCCCCTCTCCATCAGCATGATTAGGATTAAACTGAACATTGATGAGATTAAATGGAAACAGGGGGAGAGGGTGGTGATGGGAGAAGTGTTAATAGTAGAAAAAAAAAAACACAACGAGAGAAAAGGAGAGAGACAGAGAAGAAATGTATGCTGAAAATATTTTTGCAGCAAATTATAGGTTTGTTTCAATATTAGAAAGAGAGAGTATCAGTCATGACGTTTCAGGCAGTGCCCTCTGTCTGTTATCTAGAGAATGAAAAAAATACAACAAGCATTCAATTTTACCTGGATGACTGGGTTGCCTGGGATCATCTTGAGCTCTGCCAGGACCCAGATACCGTTGGTCAGTTTGAGGGATTGGTACAGCATGTCCTGTCCGTCCACCGTCCGCTTGGCCACGGTGAAGATGTTGTTCTGCTGCAATTTGGCGGTGGCTTGGTCTGGGGGGGGGGGGGGGGGAGTGAGAGGGATAGGAGAGGTACAGATAACAGGGTATTAATCATTGAATGTTTTAAATTTTTTATAATTTATTTTTGACTCTCATAAAAACAAACAATAAAAGTACATCATATTGTCAGCGTTTTATGAGCTTTTATGGATTCGATGGTTTGTAAAATCGTGGATGATATGCACATACTATACACAATGGTAAGGGCCCTGAGAAAGAGTGAGACCATTTACATTACAACACACATGTAGAATAATAGGTTTAACAGTAATCAAATGGCACTATTGACTGTACTAGAGTAAGGGTGCGTTTATGCTCATTTTGGGGGAGTCAATATCAGCATTTTGACACGCATTTAATTCAAAACGCGGTTGCATTCATGCTCATTTTTAATGTATACGCGTTTAAATGACGTTTAAATCTCAACAGTAATCAAGACATCAGTAGACATCGTATTAGACGAGCATTTTCAATTAGCGTTTCAAAACGCTGATTCTGCCCTTGGAAATTGAGCATTAATGCATGCTAACAGCACTGAGAGACAGTCCTTGCAGGCTTAAAGGCCGGGTTTCCTTACCTGACGTCATATTGCAGTTGGGTATCTGGCTCTGGACCTCATTAGTGCCAGGAATGTCCTTCCAGGTGGCCAGGAAAACTTTGCGATCTGTCCGGGGAAAAAATAAACACATACGGGATGAAGGGGTGATTTCATTCACAAGTTTGGTGTGTACTCTATGTAGCTAATGGAGTGACATCATAATAAGATTGTGATGACATTTTGAAGTGCAAGACTCTCAAAATCTCAAAATGACCCTCTCCTCCCCAGTCAAAACCTGTTCTCAAAAAGTCCGGTCAGATTAGGGTTAACATATTCTGTCCTACTCTGACAAAAGGAAACAACTAACAAAATATTCTCTTCTTGTAAATGAGCAAAATGTGTCTTTCACTTCCATTGGCATCAGTGCAACACCACATCATGTTAGATTGAATATCTCGCAGCAAGATGAATATTTCTTGTCCAGATTTTGGCCGTATGTAGGGAATGCTGGGTACAATCTAAGAGTACAAATAACAGAGCTTTGAGTGATTCTTACCCTTTGCATGCCAATGAGGCATTTCTGCACCAGTAACACACAAACACACACATACACAGACACAGACACACACAGACACAGACAGACACAGACAGACAGACAGACACACACACACACACACACAGATACAGACACACAGACACAGACACACACAGACAGACACAGACACACACGCACACACACACACACACATACGCACACACACACACACAGACACACAGACACACACAGACACACACAGACACACACAGATACACACACAGACACAGACACACACACACACACACACACACACACACACACACACACACACACACACACACACACACACACACACACACACACCAGCACTGGAGGGGTTAGTTACTTCACTCACCCATCTGGCCATCCTCTACAAAGAGCACATTGATGGGGATGAGGGTGCTGAAGTAGAAGACGTCAATGTTGTTTTTGATGGCGACCTGGAGATTCATGAGGGGGCTCATTCGCTGGACTACCCCCATGGCTGTCAGGGGTAGGGTGGTGTCAATGGACTGGTTGGGGTTCAGTGGGCTGGGCACTGTCAGAGGTGTCTTGGGGTTCAGGCCAAAGCTGTGTGGAGAAGATGAAAGAAAGAGAGGAGTTAGAGTGAATATGAAATGAAAACCATCTTTATGACCGTGAGGGCCCCCGAGGGTATCAGGGTTAGGTAAAACTTGAACTTGCAACGCATTATGTAGAAAAGGACAGTCACCAGTACTCACATCATAATTCCCAACCTTTATGATTTCTTTGCTATATATAAAACAAACAGATATCATTTCTTACCTGTTCTTGTTGAACTGGATGGCAAAGTCGCCCATTGATTGCATGGCTTTGTTCTGGAACGTCATATCCATGAAGGGCTGGCCCTGGCGCCGGCTGAACGTCCCTCCGATCTCAAGACCCTTGCCCTTGCTCGCCATCAACCACACCTAAGGAATAATCATAATACAACATTACAAAGAAGAATATTAAAAATGAAGAAGAGGATTAGTACTCCTCCAGGCAAGTTAGTTATTTACAGGAGTAAATTTTTAAGCCTGTTGTCCCCAAACTCTTTCTTTAGATTCATGCCCTTGCTCTCCATCAACTTAACCTATGGGAAGTCGTTTGATAATAATAACAATAATTATTACAGACAACAACAATAATAATGAGGAAGATAATGTACATAATGTAACAAATGGATAATTGTTTTCCAGACTAAAAAGTTATTTCATCATCATCATTACGTGCCCTCTTCGACTCAAAGGTTGGCCACCATGGCTCCACGGTTTTCTGCAGCTGTCTTTGCGTCAGCATAAGAAGGTTCTGAACTCCATTTCTTGATGTCATCGTTCCATTTGATTCTCCATCTTCCTCTTGCTCTCTTTCCTTCAAATGTGACTTTCACAAATGTATTTGCAAGTGTTCCTGCGCTACCATGAAGAACATGGCCTGCATAGCGAATCTTCTGTTGCATGAGGTCACACAAAAGAGTTCTTTCCATTCCTGCTCTGTGAAGCACCTCGATGTTTGACACTCTGTCTTTCCAGCTGATTCCCATTATTCTCCTGAGACACCACATCTTAAATGATTGCAATCCTTTTATGACGGCCTTGTTGAAATGTAAAGACTCACACCCATAGGCAGCCACTGACAATACATAGAACTTTAAGAGCCTGATCTTCAGGTATATTCTGATATCCGATATTTATAGAGGCTAAATCCTACTGAGTGCCATTTTCACTGACACACAAATAGTCAAAGAGACTCTCTGAACCATGTTGTGCATTACCCAGGTATATCCTATCTTTATCTACTGGGGATGCATGTGCTTGGAAAACGAAAAGAGTCTGAGAGCAGATCCCAATCTCGTCTTTTCACAATGTCTCTTAGGTCAAATACTCCATACGACAACTAGATAGAAAAATGTTTTGAGGCCCAAAAGGCCTTGTAATTTGTTAAAAGGCTTCTTTCATATGTGTTTGGTGACCATGCAGCCTGCCCCGACTAATTATTACTGATACTTGTAGTATGCGCTTCATAAGAATTGAATATCATCATCCTAATCATTATAACACAATTTGCGATTGGAGGGGAAAAAAAGAGCCTGAAAGCGGCTTTCATACCTATCTGGTAGCTTTGCAGCCAACACCTGTCTGATTATTACTGATTCCTGTAATATGTACTTCATCAGAATTTTTATTGTAAGTTAGGTATGTGACTGGAAACAGAGTAAAGTCGGACCTGTTTGGCGGCCGTGTAGCCTCCTCCTGATGTTCCTCCGGCCAGACTGAAGATGTCACCCAGGGCGGCCATCTGGTTGTTGCCAGCCGCTGGGGGCGGGGCGCCAGCTGCTGCTGCTGCAACTGCAGGGGCTCCTCCCCCAAGGATCTACAGGTGCATGGGAAGACCGATAGGGAGGGGTGTGTCAAGACAGATAGGGAGGGGTGTGTCAAGACAGATAGGGAAAGGAAGTCTAGCTGCTTGGAGAGAAGAAGTCTAGCAGTACTGATGGTAGATTGCTAAATTGGATATATGTTCATAATTTGTGCAAAAATGCCTTAATAGC
>CAVLGW020000260.1:0-20796 GCA_963669155.1 Arbacia lixula
ATTATACTAGGCTTATAGGCCACTCACTGCTCACTGAAGAGCAGCCTGGCTACCAGGCTTATGAATATATTTTTTTTTAATCCAAATTATCACAAGTACAGTTGTATACATTAGAGACTAGTATTGGCAAGACTACTTCTTCTATTATCCAAGTCCTAGTAAAGCTACCTGGGGCCTGTTGCATAAAACTTACTACCAACTTAACTTAACTTTGCTACCAATGGTAACTGCTATGGAAACCTTGAACTTGATTGGCTGTTGAGCAATTTTATTATGGTAGTTACCATAAATGGTAAGTTTTATGCAAAGGGGCCAGGACAATGCCTTAGAAGAAGGATTTAATGTTTGAGGATCTTGCACCCAGACCAGTCTATTGTAGATGTAGAGTTTGGATGATAAATGTCTTCCATTCTCCAAGTCCAAGTCAGGCTACCCAGACAATGCCTAAGAAGAACGAGAGAGGTTTGAGGATCTTGCAGCCAGACCACTCTATTGTACGGTTTGGATAACAACAAACAAGAAAGTCCAACAGCCTACATGCCAGCCTAGATGTACAGCATTTTGACTTGAAAGAAAGAGACCATCTGCACTACATGAATATAGATGAAGGAAGAATCAGTGCACAGCGCCCCAAGACTTATCAAACCTACATACATGTATAGCTGTCAGTTTAAAGGGAAAGCCTAGCCAACATCTATGAGAAATCCTACACTATCCATTGAATGCTCAAACTTGTCCAAAAGATGGCACACATAAATGTACATGTAGCAACAATATATCAGAATTAGCCTGCAACTTAACTCTCTGAGTATCATGAATGATCATTCACTTTATAACATAGTGGATATGCTCATGGTAATAAGAAAGTACACACCATTTTTAGTGCATTTAACAAAAATATGATTTTTTCTACTTTTAAACCTTTCATTATTTTCTAAATCTGATCTTTTCCTCAAATTCTATTTAATAACTTTCTATTTTGATAAACTACATGTACAGTGTGACATTCCTAATACAGGAGGAATTTGTACAATTTTGCCCTGTACCCAAATAATACAATGAGAACGTACTTCTTCACTTCCTCCTTTTATAAGTCTGATCTTTGCTCTCATTCTGTCTATTGTTTTGGGGAACAAAACCTTATTTGGTGAACTAAATTGTGTATCCCTAATAAGGGATGCATTTGCACACTACATGTATCTGCCATTGCCCACATGGTAAAGATGGGAGCAACAGAAACTGAAATCGCTCATTGGTATAAACAGGGAGTGGTATTAGCAGGGTCCATTAAGAGCATCAATTCATCAACATCAGATGATTGCTTTAAGCATGAGTGGTAATAACCTTACAACAGGTTTGTATCTGAAAATTATGTACAAGCAAAACTAAGCCATGTTTGCAATGTAAAGTACATGTGCATGTACTCGTACATGTATCCTATTGAAATGCCACGGAACAATGAAATCAACGGTCGACAAAAAACAGATCTGTTATAAATACAGAATTTGTTGAGCTTTGCGACAATTGTATCAATGGCAGCCCAAGTCACATGAGTCACAACAATCTACAATTGTGAATCATTTCCACTGAAAATAGCAAAAACAAACTTGCAAGTAGACACTTCTGCAGACTTAGCACGATATACTTCCATGCGTGACTCAATGGAAATACGTCTCGAGACGCTTGTGAACATAGACGTGAATCAGGGGGGAACGATAGGAAAGAGATGACAATGGGTAATTCAAGATTTATGAGAGGGAAATGTAGGATTTAAGGAAGGAAATTTGCCCTAAATCTAAACCAACTATTTGGATATGTGATGAATAAAAAGGAAACTGGTAAATGCTATTTGTAGTTCCCAAAGAGAAGCACAATAATTCAGTGGTTAGCGAGCTGATGATACAGCTTTGAATGGATTGTGTTCTCAAAATGAATGAGAAGTAAGATTCAACAAGGATAATGGGTTAATCCCCACCAGCAGAACTACCAAATGACTCCTAAAATGATACTTTAAGAACTTAAATTGATTCTTTATTTTCAAAATTGAAATAAGGTGAAATAAAAATTGATTTTCAACTGCTTTTTCAAACTTAAAAACATTCTTTAAATCAAATCAAGTGAGACAACGCATGATATCAAGCATTAAAGCAAACTGTACACATGTATCATTGACTTAGGATATCTACACAATAAAGGGAATATTATGGACTCCATCTCCCCCCTCCTCCCCGCTTCCATCTCGCCTACCCTTCTCCTTGCCCTGCCCCCCCCCCCCCCCCCCCCCCCCCCCCCCCCCCCCCGCTCATATTCACCAGTCCTTTGTTTTTCACTGCATCATGTTCTTCTGGGCAGATAGAAGAGGAACAAATAATTTGACAGCTACACCCATTCATCACAGGTTAGTCAAGTGGGACACAATCATTCCACACTCAAAGACGTGAGAATTAAATGAAAGAATCCATCACTGTCCCAACAACCAGGGAATTTGTTGGTATCCATCCAACCCTTGACAAGTTTACAAGCATTATTAGTTTATGGTTGTCATCAAAGATGCGTGGACAAGGCCCACAGTTAGCTGCAGACTATTTCCTTAATCATATCTACGTTTGTATCTCAAAGAGTGAGAGAGAAATGTTACATGTACCACATATTTGAAAAGCAAAATAATTCAAAGGAAGGATCAGTTTAAAAAGTATTGCTGTCAAATCAAGTTTTAAGTGTATGAGTTAAGTGAATCTAGATAAGGGGACCTTTACAAATGTAGATCCCCTGCGTTTAATATCAAAACTGGGTGCAAAATAACAATGGGGACTCTGAACATTATTTGTCAAAACATGAACGCTCTCTGTGATGTTGCAAGTACTTTTGACGAGCTACACCACAGCTCAAAGTAATTGGCACAGGGAAAGGGAAGAAAGGGAAGAAGCCGCAGTTTTAAACCGCTGTATATTTTGTCCAGTTCAGCATGAAACATAATGCTTCATAGGCTAAAGCATCACGTGGAGAGACATGTGACAAAATGTGAACACATCCCCATTGGGCGTCATCAACCAATATGAGAGGTGCCATGAACCTCCCTTCCTTCGAATTATTTTGCTTTTCAAATATGTGGTAGATGTAACATTTCTCTCTCACTCTTCGAGATACAAACACGCAATATTCCCGAAAGCATCAAGTTCCATGCTGAAGTGGACAAAATATACTGCAGTTTAAAGCTGTGGCTCCTTCCCTTTCTTCCCTTTCCCTTTCCCCATGCCAATTCCTTTGAGCTGTTATGTACATGTCATTGTGCATTGCTTTTCTTTAATATAGACCAATGGGTCATATGACTATCTCATGCAATGAGCAAGACTTTCTCATCCCTTGTTCATCCATAATTGTACACATGAGGACTGCACAAAATTGTAGAAGATAGTGTATATTGAAGTCATTTGTGAGAATCATTCATCCAGCTGAGGAGATGCCATACATGTACGTAATCTTGAGATGGGAGAAGTGATCTACTGAGATCTCAATTCTAGTTCTTGGCAGCTGCTTTCCCTTGGAGGGGAGAAAGCAGACAGGCTGGAACCAAGTAAAACATCTTAACTCCTCTATGTATCTCTTCACTTCCAGCCAGGATGAATTTCAACTTCGTGGCACCTCTCATATTGGTTAATGACGCCCACAGGGATGTGTTCACATTTTGTCACCTCTTTCTACGAATACCTCCCATTAACGATATTTTTGCCCCCAGCCTGAATACATTTCTACTTTGTGCCACTTCTCATTCTACATATGCCAAATTATCTACTTTCACTTATTAGAGAAAGCCGGACAAGCTTGGTCCGCGTGAATATCTCAACATCTTCCCTCCAACCTGAATACATAACTACTTTGTGGCACTTCTAATGCTGCTTGATAATACCCAAAGAGCTGTGTTCACATTGGTCAAAATAGTTTTGTTTACCTTGGAATGAGAAAGCCAGGCAAGCTTAGCCCAAGTGAACATGTCAGCCCCTTCAGGAATACCTCCCTTGAACATTATTTTTGCCTCCAACCTGAATAAATATCCACAGTACTTTGCGGTGCCTCTCATACTGGTTGATGATGCCCCCAGAGTTGCGTTCACATTTGTCAAATAGTCTAGTTTCCCTTGGAAGGAGAAACCTCTCCATGAATACCTCCAGAACAATATTTTTGCCTCCAGCCTGAATAAATGTTAACTTTGTAGTACTTCCATTATCAGTCAATGACAGCCAACAAGTCATGCTCCCATTGCCGAATATCTTTCAGTTACAAACAACTTGAAACAAGTGAGAAAGTCAGACAGGTTGGGCGCAGGCAACTGAACATCCCCAACCCATCTACGAATACCTGGAGAGCTGAGACAGCCGCCTCCAGCTTGAATAAATGTTGCACCTTGAACATTGTTTTGAACACTAACACCCAAAGGGCCGTATTCATACAAGTCATATCCCTCAGAGGAAGCTACACTGCATGTACACATGTGTTAACAAAAACTTTTGATACTTTTGAAAAATCATTATAATCAGGTTACAACTCGAATCAAGCTGAAATTGACACATCATGAAGTCAAAGGATATCAAATTTATTTTGAAGCAGGTTTTGTGATGTTTTATCAATTATCGTTAGCATAATAATCCTGTGGATATTTAATGAGATGTTCACTTTGGGACAAATTTGGACCTAAAAATGTGTGTGTATCGGATAATTGATTCAGAACACAACAATGACCATTGTATATCACACCAGTCCATCCAGCATACAGTTAATTAATAATGTATAATGCATTTTCTAGATAGCAGAAAAGAAGTTGTGGGTTGGTATGTGTGATGCACCATGGCCATTGTTGTGTTCTAAATTGATTATCTGATACACAAAAATGTTCACATCAAAATTTGTTCAAAAGTGAAAATCTCATTGAATATCCACAGGATCATTACAAATAATTGATGAAATGTCACAAAATCTGGTTCCAAAATATATGACATCCCTTGACATAACGATGTGTACATTTTAGCTTGATTGGAGTTGTAAGTTTTTCAAATTATTTTTCAAAAGTGTCAACATTTTTTTTAACACCTAGTACTATGTAAGCAAGCAGACAGGCAAGTTTGAAGTGAAACACCCCAAACACCCCAATGGAAGTATGGATGCCTGCAGTCAATTAACTGTATGTAAATTTCTGCTTCCTGCCCCGAAAGCCGTGAATGCACTTCAAACTTTCTGCTTCCTTACACATACGTGTATGTCAAAATTATCAATCATGAATTTCATTCATACAGTACATGCGGATTTCATTTGAATTTTCTGCACGAAAAGACAAGCACATGCAAAATAGTACATACAGAGTGGATCAATACTGCATGAGGAGTTCATTATGTCTCCTCACATCATATCATCTTTCAACTTTCTGCCACACCGCACATTTGTCCATCATAAGTTTCATTAATTCAGTATACATGTGGATTTCATTTGAATTTTCTGCATGAAAAGACAAGCACATGTCTATTCCATTTCCTTTCAAAATTCACACAGGGTGGATCAATACTGCATGAGGAGTTCATGTCTCCTCACATCAAATCAACTTTCTGCCACATTGCACGTTTGTCCATCACAAGGTGCATTCATACATGTGGATTTCATTTGAATTTTCTGCATGAAAAAAACAAGCACATGTCTACATTCCATTTCCTTTTAGGACTTGTAAGAGATGTACATAGTATACAGAGTGGATCAATACTGCATGGGGAGTTCATTATGTCTCCTCACATCATATTACCTTTCAACTTTCTGCCACATCGCACATTTGTCCATCATAAGTTTCATTAATTCGGTATACATGTGGATTTCGTTTGAATTTCCTGTAAGAAAAAACAACCATTTGAATGCACAATAGTAACATGTACATGGACATGCAGTATGTACATACAGAGAAGATCAATATTGCATGAGAAGTTCATTATGTCTCCTCACATCAAATCATCTTTCATGAAATTGAAGAAGAAGAGAATCCTATAAATGGACATTCCAGGGAGGTAAAGGCCACAAATGTTTCCCATTAAATCATCTGACTGCAATGTACAATGCATTTCAAGAATGCAAAATATTTGGTATGGTACTGTACTACCATACATGTACATTATTCATATTGTGCCTTACTTATTTTAATGAGGAGAATGTTGAGCATTTGCAGTTGGGATATTGCAATTTGCCCTCTCTGGTTGCATCAAGGACCATGATTGGCTCAGAATTCATTATTTATTTTGGCAAATTTATCTTTTCCTGGACTAACAAATAGTCAATTGTTTGGTATTATTCCACCAAAAAAATAATAATCTTAGTGTGATACTGTACATGTATCTCTCAAAGTACACAGTACACGTATGCAGTGTTTATTCAGAGAGGAAAATGTTGAGGTTAGACAATTAAAAAAAAAGATATTTCTGATATACATTTCTCAACATTTTACAGTATGAAAAGGGTATTTACATTTTTTAAACATATTTCAAACTCTGTGCTCCAGTTATTAATGGAAAACACTGTGTAAAAAAATGTTGAGGCTAGACAATTAAAAAGAAGATACTCCTGATGTATACATTTCTTAACATTTTACAATATGAAAAAGGTATTTTTAACATATTTCAAACCCTGTGCTCCAGTTATTAATGGCAAACATTGTGTGACAACAGAGTTTGGAAAAGCATCATCATAACCTATGGCACATACATGTACATCCTAAATTGTAACTGTGGGCAGTGAAAGTTCCCTAGAGCAACATACATGTAACTAAATTTTTCAAATCACAATTAAAAGAAAATGATTTTTAAATTGTGATTCCAGCTGTGCATCTGAACCATCATGATAGCTCCCACATGATGTGTGAATACTACTGGAAATGATATCAAATGGTAATATCAGCTTCCTAGTCAGGCAAAGATTACAGTGTACAACTGGACATGTATACCTACAGGCTGAGGAAGATCAGCTTTTCAACACCTTCACAGGTAGGTAATTTCACCAAATTCATTTTTTTTTACCTGCAAATGGGACATCTTGTCTTTAAAGGAAGTTACAAGTTTCATTTTGCAATGCACAGTGTTTTGATTTCTCTAAAGCCTTCAGCTCTTTTAAATTTACCGCTTGTTTCAAACATTACATTAATAACATGATTACCAGTTTACTTAACGATATCATGTGTAAAATCTAGAAGTCACCTCCAATAACCTTGCCAGGAAAACTGAAAAGATATCCTTGTTATGTTTAAAACAGCCAATTTCTTACAGGGTCTGCCATTCACCCTATCTTTAAGGAAATGTTGAACTCACTGTATGCCTTAAGAAGCATGCTGATCCCCACTCTGTTACCCTGACACTGGTTTGATGGATTTCTGCGTGAAATATTTCCATCTCTTCACAACCACCTCACACCTCACACCTCACGCCTACCCACTATCGTCTCCCACTTCCTCACAGTGTACAGCCTGGCTCCTAGGCTACGTATACATATAGCTCAAAGGGATTGGCATCGGGAAAAAGAAAGGGAAGAAAGGGAAGGAGCCACAGTTTTGAACTGCAGTATATTTTGTCCAGTTCAGCATGAAACATGATGCTTTAGTCCAAATTTATTTCTAACCAACACTCTCAGAACTTATATACATTTGGGTTAAGTACTGAGAAAACTAACTTAAGACTAACTGTAAGGCAAATCACTATAGATTATTGGGTTAACCCTCTCACTCCTGTACCATGTACCGGTACACTGTACACTGTAAATTACATGTACTTATAAAACACATTTGTGTGCCATAAGTAATGAAAAGATTGAATTCATGTGGAGTTTGGAAGGGAGAGATGGAAATGGATGCTGCTTCTGTATCTACCCTAGATCAGTAATAAGGACAGTTTGTTTTTGTGTGTGTGTGTGTGTGTGTGTGTGTGTGTTTGTGTTTGTGTGTGTGTGTGTGTGTGTGTGTGTCTGTGTCTGTGTGTGTTATTGTAGGTAGAAATCACTGTCTATCAAACAAGCAGTGAATGAAACTTAACTTAACTGAAACTTGGCACAGGTTCACCCTTATTCAGCTAAAACAGGGGGACGGTTACAAAGCCCCAAACCACACAAACACATTATACATTCTATTCCTTGACAATTTCAGGATAAAAACAAACAGTTCTGTGAAATTGTGTCATTCTACATAGAAAGCAGGATGAGGCCACGATTATCAAAAAGAATCAACTGATTACTAGCAAGTGTTCCAGATTTGCATGCTCATTACTGTCATGTGTACACACACAGCATTTATAACATCTTCTCACACTACATGTATACCAGTTTATGGTATTCAAGAGAGTCCTCTCAAATTGTAGTGTTATGCACTGCTTTGATTGAACTGAAATACAGTACAACAAACAAATACAAATATGAACAATATGAGCTTAAGAATATGGTGTGAATTTTTTAACAGAGTAAAAATCAAATCAAATCAAAACAGTTCAGTGATTTAATATACACTGTAATATTACTACAGTGTATGTATTCATATATTTGCTGTCCAGTGGTTATAAGTGCAAGATGGGGTATAATTCAGTTTGTAATCTGAGGTATTCTGAACAAATCACATCCACATAAAACACAATTTTCATTTGTTTTCCATTCTTCAATGCTACATGTAGCGTGCTACATGCGTACAATAACTGTGCACATCTCACCCACTACGTGTATGACCCACAAATAACCACATGGCAGTGTTGATGAGTTCTTGCTTACTGACCGAGCTCAGTCACACTCATCTCAGTGGATGAATCATGCTGCCTGGTTTATTGCAGTCACATCATGACGGGGCAATGAAATCATCTAGCCAGGAGTGGCCTGCCATTTCTCATAAAAATACTCTACATGTACATGTTTGTTTACACTGGTACATGAATGTCATGGTGATAGTCAATAAGCTGTTTTCATAATGTATTCACAACTTCCCCCAAACTGCACAGTAATGTGTTATTACACCTGTATCTATAGTCATTCAGTTTCAATGGGTGCAATGCACTTCGCATAGATCTGTACATGTAAGTTGTTGCTCCTTGGACAAACCTCGGACAAGCTTTGGTGTTTCCATTAATAACCTATTACTTGGAAGACGTTTATGATACATGTAACACTTGCATACAATCATGGTCTTTTCACATGGGAATAAGATAGGAATTATATTGTACATCACATACATGTACCTGTACAGCATACATGTTGTGAGGATAAGCTTTGAATGTCTGCAACATACAACAATTATTTAATAATTGACTGAAATGAAGCTCATCCCAAGCTACCAAATGCTTTATTAGCATTAATCTTTGTTGACACAACTTTTTGCAATTTGTTTTCTTTTTATCATTTTTGGTATCAAATTGGTCTGTAAATCCATTAGTAACCAAAAATGAATTAGCTTCACATTTGCTTCCAATCAAAGTCTGCTCTTTTCTAACAATGTACTGTACATGTACCATTTGGTATAATATCATAAACAGTACATATGGCAAACACAACCACAATATCTACAGTATTCTTTCTCCCCCACACTACCCCCAACCCTCCATCTCCCCCTTCTCCCTAATCACAACTAGAATCTCATCTTTCTTCATCCACTTTTGAAGTACATGTAAGTTGAGCTGGAACATAAGTTCTCATTCTTCTTAATGATCAGAGACTGAAATCCTGACAGGGAAGGTCTTGGGAGATAATTGGCATTGATATTTTAAGAGACGATACATCATAAATGCGTTTACTTGCAGTATCAGCTGTTGCATCAACATGCTATATTATACAGTACATGACATGAACCCACTATCATTTGAAAATTCGATGTATATATTTAGTACGTGCACCCTGTACATGTACATGTACTGTACAAGTCATCATGTGCATCCATTCAAAAACAATTCTTAACTGATTATGAATATCCTAAACTTATTTAATATTTATGCAAAATGGAATTTAAAACACTGTACTTCAATGAAAACAATTACACGAGCATGAAAGCAGTACATTTGTACACAGTACTGTAGTTTTAGTTCAGTCTCAGTTCAGTTTGTTTATTTTCCTTTAAAACAACAAAGCATAAGAAAAACTTTTGAAAGGAACCAAGAAGTAAGCAATGCTGGCCCTGTACAAAAATAAAATAAACAAATTTGGAATAAACTAAGAAAAGGAAGAAAAATATTTACTTCTTTGGAACATAGGTGCTGAGGTTTAAATAAGTGTTTGTGCTTTCATGTGAAATTCTGCACAATTAAGTGGCAACATTTAAAAATCAAGTCTGCAAGCTTCAGAGCACACAGTGCCACATGTATGTAACTGTACACAAACATGTTTTTTAAGCATGTACATGTACAAGGTACATGAACAATTCAGGTCGTGTTGGTGAGACGTGCAGTTTATGTATGCACTAAGTTATAAGTAGGTCATGATGTCAGAGGGCATACCCATACCATATGTAAAAGAAGCTTACATGTACTACCTGCAGCATCACAATTTGCATCGTCAAGGATAAAACAAGCTGACAGTCAGTCTACTGTACCTGCAGCATCACAATTTGCATCGTCAAGGAGAAAAGCTATCAGTGCGTTCTCCTCAAGATCGACTGAACGCAATGTTCAGATGAGGTGTGGATCGCTAAAAAGTAATATGGCTACACAGCTACATGAAAATGTACATGAACATGAACAAAATTATGTTACTCATGGAGCATTATGTGATTTCAATCTTCAAATGGATCCATACTAAATGTAAAACAAGCGTTAACTGTACAGTTTACCTGCAGCAACACAACTTGCATCATCATGGACAAAAGCTATCGCCGCGTTTTCTCCTCAAGTTCTACTGAACGTACAATGTTTTCCTCTGGTGAGTAGTATGCTGAGGATCGCTACATGGCTATACAGCTGAATGTATCACATTATAAATTCAACCTTCACTATTAATGAGTTTCTTAAAGTTGATCATCTCTTTAGATAGAAAAAAGGAACCACAGGCAATAATCATGAAATATTACTAAAGCAAGCAAGTTGCATGAAAGTTCATTCAATTACAAATGTTGTACACACATTTTTAGCAACAAGAAGTAGCCCCATGCACTGATTTTCACTGTACAAGTCAGTACACAGTATACAGAAAATAAATTCAGCTACTTGACATCTTCCTAGATATTCGAGTTAGAAAATAAAAACAGGTAGACTTCAAAATCTGAAATTAAGAGGATCTTAATTCATTTAAATGGGGAAATTGTTAGATCTTATAATACCTCGGATGCCATATCTCCATGGATTCCCTTTGTAATTTTCCTTTTCAGTTCTTGAAGCTTGGTCAATCATGACAATTCATTGTAATATCACTGTATGAAATTCTTGTTTGTTCTTTGTTGGATAATGGAGGAGATAGATTTCATATCTTTGATTCATTCTATTTCTCAAAAATATTATGTACATGTATGATGTACAGTGTAAGTCTGTATTCAACCTATAGTCTAGTACACTTACTAATTCAATAGAACAAAACTAAAACAAAATAAGACACAATGATGTTGTCAAAACTAAGGGATATTATGTGCAAAAATATAGCTCTCACATCACACATGTAGGTACATTTGTAAACAGGAAATCTTCTAAACATTTGATTAACGTAAATGAACTTTAATATCCTGGTGCTTCATTATGTAAATAATTTGAAGTAGCCTTCCACCTACGTTATCCTTTTTAGATACCAAACAGCAGCAAGGAGGAGGAAAAAGGAGAAGTCTTGAGAGTAGTTGATACGAACTGTATGCAGAACAGAAGAATATTTTTAGATGCATGGTTGTATTTAAAGACATGCAGCCCGTCCCTTTTTCAGATCACCACAAAACCATCGAAACATTGGCAAAACATATAGAGAAATGTTAGCAAGGTGTATATTCATAATTTGAAACTGTTATGTAGTGTAAAATTCAAATAATGCACGTAAACAACGTCTGATTAATAGTCTTTACCTCAGGCTCTTAGCAGTTTGTGTTGAAATATCTGCTTTATTGATTAATCTGTTTAATAAATTATAAAACGCATTATGAAAAAAAAAATGTTCTATAGAAGGAATCATCTCCAAAGTTTGGTAATTACTCATAAAATTAGGAATTCACACATGCATAATAACCACATGGATACTGGAACAAAGACTAATACTTTTTCGTAGTACGTAAAAAGTCGGTTTGAAATTTAACAGCTGAAATTTTTACATATACAGAAAGCTTCAACATGCTATATTCTTAGAAATGGTCTTGAATCACACTTTCTTCAATTTACGATTGTGATAGACGATTTCAAATTTTAAGCTTGCAAAAGGGACGGACAATCTTTAAAGATGGGTATTAACCCACTTGCAAAAGTCATGAAACATGGCAGCATTCTTGTTTACAATACATTTGAAACAGCACGACCATGATATATGTTCATGATACATACATGTATGCAACACTGAATACACTGTACATGTAGATCAATGCATCATTGTGCAGTGGGAAATACCGTGATGTGCGCTATTATGTATTGCTATCTCCGGTATCTAGGCAATAGGTTTCGGACGACCCATCCAAACCCTACTGAAAATCTAGCGATCACTATCATTCCACTTTGAGTCAGTTTTCAGTTCTTTTGGGGAGGGAAGTTCTTTTTTCTTCCATTTTGTGTGGTTTTTCAACAACAAAATTGTGACCAGCAAAAAGGCTACCCTGCCTTCAAAGGAGAGCTTCTGACATACTCTCTGCACGTCCACAACCCCACTTCACTTCTTGATTCCGAGCAGGGTGAAAACCTGGGAGAGTGCATGGACAGATAGCCTACATACATGTATATATACACTCGGAAATGGGTGCATGATGCCAATCCCTTGGGTCCAGTCCAGAAAGCCGTTCAGCCAACAAATAAAATCACCAAGGAATTTTCATCACTCAAGTCCAGCAACTTAGCATGGATCAGCAGTACACCCTAACGATATTGTGAATGAAATCTCATTCAAAGCTTCATGTACCTTTTCAGAAAATGTAGAAAAAGTATCCTTGTTTACATTTAAAACACGCATTTCGTAATGTTCATAGTCTGGTAACAAGGTACCATATTGCACCTTGATCTAAACCTTACTTGAAATCTAGCAATCAATTTTCCATTTAAATACAGTTTCCAGTTTTTATACAATGAGGGTAATTGTACAGTATTGGCTTCCATTATTTGATGTGATATTTGTTCACACAATATGATTTTTCATAACCTGCAAACAGGCAACCATACAATATACCTTAAAGTGTACCATATGAAAAGAAGAAGAAGGAGATATCAATCCATTCCTCTCCAAATCACTCCACAGGTAATGCAATCCAATAGATTACACCCCATCTCTCACATGTGGACAACATAGCACTACGAGCACACAGACCAGGGTAGCAGTTTCTGAGTCATAACATTTACATTTCCCCCACTTCACTTCCATCTCCTTCCCCCTAATTCTCAATTGCCCCCTTCACACTAGAGTTGTAGTATACTGTATGTACATGTATGCACTTGTATTGTATACCCTTTTCGTGGCACCCTTCACATTAGAGTTGTAGTGTACCGTATGTATGCTCCTGTATATTGTACGGACTAAAATAGATTGGTGGCGTATAGTATTTTGGTTATGTAATGTTGAAAAATATTGAATGCATCCTGTTAAGTGTGAATATATCACACCAGCCTATTTCCCACAAATTTTGGCTTGTTATTGTCAGATTGTCCAACTCGATTTCCAAGTTGATGATGGTTATTACTATTTCTCATTAATATGTGTTAATTTCGGTTTAGTCTTACATAATTTATTTATTATAATACAATGTACAGTATGCTTATTTTTTGTACCATCACTTTCAAATTATGCAATAAATGTACTGAAAAGCTGTGCACAGTGTAAAGATGGTAAGTTGATTAAAACTAGAACTGAGCCCATTCTGAGAGATTTATGGTCACTAACTGGACCAATTCCCAGCATTAGGTTTTTTAACTGATTTATGCACTGGTCACAATACACTTAATCATCTGCAAAATATTAAGTGACTGTCAGATACATGTATGTACTTGCCTGGTGTAAAAAGGCAATATCGTGCAACAGTGAAACAGACCCACTTCAAAGAAAGATACAGTTGAATGATCCATGTGAAATGGGTTTTCACTCACATCTCCCCTACCTCCACCCTTGTTCCAACCATTGCTTGCCATCACACATTCATTTCAAACAAACGGCCGGCTCAATCTCCCTCAGCCCTCGACTTATCATCGCTCGTCATCCCAAGCATCTCAATTATCTGATCTCTGGCAAGGTGGATCTGCGACAGTTCATCATTCCTCGCTTAATCCAGATCATTTCTTTCCTGAGAAAAATACCTCTTCTTCTCAGGATTCAATCATATCAACCCCCTTTCCTGTTTAGAATTAAGAAGAATTCTTCCTAGTGAAAGTGATGTTACTGAAGAAGGTAATTTTAATCTGACTGGTCATACTACCAGATCATTCCAAAACATTAAACAAACAAAAAATATGGTTTAAAAACAGCCAGATAGTATCGAAAGCATTGAAGAGGAGTGGAATGTTGACAGCACAACACTTAATGTACTTGTAAATTGTAAAATGATGATGCAGTGATAAAAATATATCTTAAACAGATTTCATCAAACTACACATATGTACTTGCACATTTACACAGGCAATCATTGGAACTCGTTTAAATGTCTGTAAACATTGAATGACCTATAGATTGATTACTTGATTGAACTTGATTGAATCGAATCATTGATAATTTATCAACAGATTAATTAATTGATGCATTCACCCGTATGTTAGATTAGATTAACAGTTAACACCCACAATATTCAGTCCACAGCAAATCTTCAATGTCACTATGAATCTTTGTTTGGTTTGAGAAGGTTGGTTGACCAGTGAAAACCTAACCTGCCATCTCTTCCGTCTTCCCTCGAGGAACCGTGCAAGGTATCTTGTAATCTGACCTCATCTTCATCCAATTTAGGCTGACATGATTGAAATACCTCACGTGGCATCATTTCTGTCAGATTACATTTCACTTTAAACCAGCCCCTCTTTCTCTTCTATTCTCTCGTAGCCGTCAAGCACGCCAAATTAGTGCTGGATTGACGTCATGGAAGTAGGCATGTCCAAGGGGTCATCTCTCTCCATCGGTCCATCCCCTCAATTAGCCATTCCTTTTCTTAGTTTGAGAGTGGAAACATGCTTTTCCCTTCGATATCCCACCCATATCCCGAGATAAAATTTAGCTAAATATGGAGAGGGATTTAGTGCTCAACATGTAAAGCAAAATGTGATTGGAACTGTGCATAGACAATGAAACTTTGAAACTTGATCTTTGCTACAAGTACAGCATGCTTTCTATAAACAATCGTGCACACTCCTGCTTGAGTAGACAGTCGACTGTTCTCTTCATCTCACTCTGCAATGATGCTGGTTACCAGCTCTGGTACAATTTCAATACCCACATTCCCCTATGCTGTACATCTCTATTCCAACTTACCAGTTCGAAACAGTACAAGTGCCACGTACATGAAGACTCTCAGTCCCTACCCCCTCTTCCATGAAGCCCTCATGACAGAAAGACTCATGTGTATACATCTTTTCCAGTACATATACATGTGATGTAATGCTGATGGGCAGTGACTAGTCTTACCTGTAGACTTCTAGTATCTTTATCTATTTGTCAGTTTACAGCAGACAGTTATATTAAGTCCAAAAGCCTGTAAGCCAGGCTAGTATGAACACATCTCCAACAACGGTAATGAGGTTTGATTAGATTCGTTAACCTAATTCATTTATTCGAACTTTGTTTACAATCACTAATTGCAAGCTCCTTGGAGGGTTCAGAAGCGCAGGGTTTACCACCCACATAGCTACAACTTCCTATCCACGCAAATGGACTGCATGCCATCTATGTTTTTGTAACTGTGCATTAGCAATAATGTGCATACTGTACATTGTACATGAACTTGAGTACTGGAAAATATATTATATGCATGTACACTACAGCTCAAAGGAATTGGCATAGGAAAAGGGAAATGGAAGAAACGGAAGGACCCGCGGTTTTAAACCACGGCATATTTTGTCCAGTTCAGCGTGAAACATGATGCTTTTTAGGCTACAGCATTATGTTTCATACTGAGCTGGACAAAATTTAAAACTGCGTCTCCTTCCCTTTCCCTTTCCCTATGCCAATTCCTTTGAGCTGTTGTGTACTTGTCAACTGTCTCTGCTGGGGTTCTGTACATGAAATAAATGAGTGCTCTGTTTACAGTATGAAATTAATTGAACTGTTCAGTAAATTGTTCTCACAATGGAACATTCATCCATCTGCAAAATTAAATCTTCTCATGCCTCAAGGCATGCAATTTCATTAACCTACTAAAACATGTGTACGTAGCCTGTGGCATTGTCTTCTTATTGTCTTGGACACACAATAACCTTATTGAGTTGCTGTTTCGAGTACACTACCTGCATAAGTGCATATACTGTAGATCACACAAACATGATGTCTCCTCATCCACAATGACTTTTCTCTGAAAGCTACAGGTGTATATGTTGAATAATCTATCCATGTCATTTGCAAACAAGAAACGTTATGCACATTGAAAACAGTACTGAAATGGTTAATGCAGAATAGAAAAGGTGTGTCCATGAAGGCCTAGAATAAAGTGGAGTCGTCATATGAACATGTTGTCAAGACAATTTGCTCTAAACAAACTCGCTCCAGTGAGAGGTTTAGCGGTGCGATATTGTCTAACCAGTTAGTGTCGGGCATTCCCAATTACAGTCCCTGTTGTGATCACTACAGCTTGCTCTACCCGCGTTGTTTAGAACCAGTTGTCTTGACAATAATGCTCAAATGACGTCACACTTTGGTACTCTACTGTATATGCTGGACAATGCATTTTTTATGAATATTTAGCAAAAAGATTACACCCCAGGCAGACAAATAAACATGGGTCTGCATCAGAGCAAGATCACAAATATAGAGCACTTTGACTATCATGGAAGATACAAACAAATTTGGCAAAGACGGATGGCCACCCCTAAAACAATTAGTGTAATGCCTCTGGGAGGCATAAAAATGTTTGTTGTGGAAATTAGTCTGCATTTGCCCGAAACACGCAGATACACGTACGTGTACATGTAGCTCACTAGTTTGTCCTGAAACTTCAGTCTATTGGAAACTGGGCCTATAGAAACTGCATGCACAGCTGTGATTGACTGGCCTGGCTGGCACAGGGTAGTGACATGGTGCATCCTGTCTGAACTCATCAATCAACATTACATCAATGCCAGATAAATTGTCAAAATATTTGGCTGACCAGCCAGCTGTATCCAATGTCAAGAAATGATAATATGAAGTGAAAGGGATACCCCATCGCAGGACATTCCATAAATGTAGAAGGTCTCTATCTACATATGTACATGTATGCGGTCTACAATAAATTTGCAAGAGTTTTGCAAGGCATACATGTAAGTTTGGCATTACCGGTAGCCTGAAATTGAATTTACAATACATGTAGCTGTGCAGTGAACACACATGTACCATTATCTGTGGGTTAATTAATGTGCCTCGATACAACATGTATGGGGGGGGGGGGGGGGGGAGGGGTGTCTTCAATGCATCATGACCGTTACTCAGCACTTCATAAACTACATGTATACTTTACATGTACACGATCTACGATATCATACACGTTCTGGTTAAAAGCATAGCCGGTACATGTTGGTAAACTCTATGTCCAGTCCTAGTAAATGAACCATCTGGATATTCTGGGGGGGGGGGGGAGGAGGGGTGTCTTCAATGCATCATGACTGTTACTCAGCACTTCATAAACTACATGTATACTTGATCTACGACATCATACACGTTCTGGTTAAAAGCATAGCCGGTACATGTTGGTAAACTCTATGTACAGTCCTAGTAAATGAACCATCTGGATATTTTAAAACATCCTCATTAAGTACTGTAGGCTGTCCCTGTTGGTGGTGGCCTAAATACAACGGAGCCAATTATACAGCAATGCAATCTTCAACACGCTGATGCAACCAGAATTAACTCAACCCCATGCGGAGCGACAGATTCCCTTTGTCACGTAATCCTGAAAACATACTGGGTACATGTAAGAACCATGTACCTTCACACAGAATATGAGCAGCTAGCCTGGATTCCAAGCTGTTGAACATTTCTCATCCAAACTGGAAAAGAAAGTCTAGCACTCATAAGACTACGCATTAAAGTCTCCTCTTTTCTCAGCATGCCAGAGAATAAATTGAAAATTAATAGTCTACTGCAGCTAGACCCTATTGTTGAATAGTGTGGTTTAGAAATGCCAAACAGCCTAGAAGACAGGCTAATAATGGGAGAGCACCCCACATGTGATGTCACAAAATTGACATTTCTAAAGATCACAACTTTCTTATCCTTTGACAGAATTTTGTCAACCTGTGTCTGCTTTTATTGAAACCAACATATCTTCAGGGTGAACTATCCCTTTAACTTCAAACTGTGCAGAACATGTTCCTCAGTGGCTAACATTGACAACAGTTGCACCTGACTGGAATGTGTCCTCATTGGATAACAAATGCAACAGGACAAGGAACACATGAGCTCCTTGTTGCAGCACACATGAAAAGTTCATTACACTGTGGCTTTGCATTTGAATGAATAGCCTGTCTACACTGACATTTGACCTCAATAAGGTCTAGTATACGTACATGTACATGTACATGTTATGCTGTACAGGTACTTGTACTCCAGTATTGCACAAGTTTCGTGTACTGAACTTCATATGTAGCACTCTAGATATTTGCTACTGATTTCTGCAGTTTGTTAGATCAAAATCATCTACATGAGCATCAGCTGTACATCTTTGTAAACATTGGACAGGATGAATCAAATCAGCATTCTCACAAACCATCGATTCCGTATACTGTACTGCACGGTATCAAAACTTTGCACTAACACTTTAAAATTTAGCCCCCTCACTGCAAGCATGCAAGAGTCCCTACAGCATATGAAAAATATTTGTTCTACCTTGAAGGGTACATGTACGTATAATGCTAAACATATACATGTAGTACAAGTCTTGTACCATGTACAATGTCGTTGAGCATGTTTATTTCAAAACATGACACTTGAAAAGAATCCCAGAAAAAATATCCTTGCTTTACTTCTATAAATTATGTTTACCGGTAGTAGTGCAAAGCAGACGCTACCCACCATTGCACCTATCCCAGTATAAATATGTTTGTTTCTGCTGCAATCATTAATATAAATTTGTAAAGAATATGTTTAAAATACAGTACAATCATTTGCCACAAATAAGCATATAAAAGTATTTTCTGTGCAGTGTGAACAACAACAAACAAACATGTAGAGACATGCAAACACTAAGTTCATGTATGTCAAGTTTATGAACCCGACAGACATCCATGGTTAAAGTGAACCATGTGGTCCACAATTTACAACATCAAGCTCGTAATTTCTCATTGTTTACAGCTTTCTGTACCAAAGATAGATCAAGAGGATTTGCAGTAATCCCAAAATAGCCCTCATCGCGTGGATTAATTAGCACATGATAAGTTCACGTCTATTCTTGAAGTCTGAGCTGCTTTTTGTGATTGATGTCCCTGAGATATTTCAGTCCAACACAACAGGATGTCGGCAATCAGGCCACAGAAGAACAGACATGTCCTGTACAATGCAGATAGGCCACTGGACTGAGGAAAGTCATGGGCCGTGAACTGCACTTTATACAAACAGTGCATCGCACAGGACATGCCTGTCCACTGGTGGTAGTACTTTCACTGACTGAGCCTCTATTGACACTATACAATATACTTTTTACAGTGTACTGTATGTTGTGTAAATTCACATTACATGTACTGTATGTGTGTAGCATGGATCATAATGCATAATACACATTTCACCCCAAATGTTCCACATTAGATCTAGAGAAAGAAAAGAATTGCATAGCTCTGCAAAATGTATTTAATAGTAAAACATAAAGTTTACGCATAAAATTCCTAGTGTAATGCGTACCATACATGTATGTTGATGATAGTAAAGGAATGAGGGGGGGGGGGGGGAGGGGGGGGGGGGAGGGGGGGGGGGGCGGGGTAGTGCGTTTCCTAGACAATGGATGAAGAGATCCTTACCAGGAAATAGTGTGCACTGACCCTGGCTAGGTTCTACATGTTGGCTGTTGGATGCATGAACACAATTCTGAGTCTGGAAACAACTACTGTACACATAAACAGAGTCTGGCAATAAAGACTACATTGTAAGCCCTCTTCCCTTCATGCTCTCTCCTATCAGGCAGGGGCGGGGAAGTGGGCTTAGTCTGTATCTGCAGACTTAGATGTTGACAGACTCAGATGCATGTACATATATTGTAAATGTATGCACTCTACAGCCTACATGTAGAAACCTACATCATACTGTACTGTTTATGTATCAAACCCTGGTTAATAATACCAAATCAGAATTCTCCCTGTCGCATATAGCTGATATCAAGCGATATAACCTCGCGATGCCGATATCTGATCGATTGCTCTTGGGACGTATACTTCCTGTAAGAGTTTGGTACATATTCAATTCACATAATAATGCACAGAATCTGTAATTTTGACCCTCGTAAGCCTCGTAATATTAATACCTCTTCATACCCATGGACGAAGGACTTGAAAAAAA
>CAVLGW020000261.1:0-20769 GCA_963669155.1 Arbacia lixula
GTAGTAGCAGCAGTGGTAGTAATAACACTTAAAGTGGTAATTTAGTAGTAGTAGTAGTAGTAGTAGTAGTAGTAGTAGTAGTAGTAAAAGTGGTAAATATGGCCACAGCAATAGTAAAGCTCTAAGGAGGAGGGCAGGAGGCAGATAGTAAACCACGTATGAAATTCAACATGAAATAACTTAATTAAGTCAAGAACATAATTCTCCCGAACTGCGTGCATGATTGCTGAGCTAATCTTTTTATTTACTCTGATTTGCAGCGATATTAGTTGGCATGGAAACAGGCAACGAGCTCTGGACATTGGAGATGTTACCATAGCAACTGTAATAAATGATCAGTTACATTACGTGAGAATCTACATGCAACATGGCTTTGTGTTTAAACACGGTGTTGTTTGTTGCTCTGGCTTTAAATCTACACACGATACAGCACGTACAGACGTAGGCACACGATACAGCAGTATGCAAGACCGAGATTGGTGGAAAGGGCGGGTTAAGCTTCCCGCCCCATGGTGTCATCCATTAGATGAACAAACTGGCCCCTAATGCCCTGTTGCTGTTGTACTAATCCTAAATGACAAATTAGTTCTCACGACCCTCTTTATTTATTGAGAAAAAGCACGGAGCACCCTGAGGGCTTTTTGCCAACTCGGCGATGTTTGATGCATCTGCCGACTCCCGTTTTGGTCAGTAGTGTGTCCGTCCTTCTAAGCCCCTTGTCTACTTCTTGATCAGGGGTTAAGTGAGGGTGCGCGAAATATTATTTTTAGTAGGCCACTACTGCTCCGGTAGTGCCAAGGTAGAATAAGGCGACGGTTGTAGTTGGAAGGTTAGTGTAAGTGGTTGGTCATGTTATCTAGAATAGATGCTAAATCTACTGTCGTGTGAATGAGTCCTCATCACCAATGGCTCTGGTCGTCAGGAAAAGGCACTTTCTCTAAGCAATCGTTTATGTAACATAGTCAGGCTATTTTTAGGGCATAACACTGCAAGGTAAACGGAGCTAAATAGAAAGCCAGCACAGTGCCAAATATGCAATCAAATGATTGTGAATAATGTAAATAATCATGGTAGCTTTTTATGATTAATTAACCTTTCGAAGGGAAGAAATACATTTACTTTTATGTGACGTGATGTCTCCGAGGGATTTACGCAGTGAGAACTGTCAATATAAATCAGTATTGACCTCTGTGAGCGGTCAGTGGTCATATCGTGTTCCTTCTATTTTCATTATGTCACGGCGTAGCAACGCAGCCCTACCACCTCGTGACTTTCACGTAAAACATGTATATTTCCCGGCCGTCACCCGGCCCCTCTGCAAACACTAACCTGATGTCACTGCGTGTCTTTCTCGAGGGCGCGTAAAGATCTTTGCAAACTCGATTTGCTCTCTCCTCTTAAGCGTGTAAATAAATGGCGGAGCCGCCCCCCCCCCCCCCCCCACTACCTCCTCTCTGTCTTTTTCTGTCTGTCTCTTCCTTTCTCTTGTTTCTTCTCTCTTTCTCTCTCTCTCTCTCTCTCTCTCTCTTTCTCTCTCTCTCTCTCTCTCTCTCTCTCTCTCTCTCTCTCTCTCTATTTCTCGTGTTTTATTTTTGGTCCTGTATTACATAAACACAATCTTCTCATATAATCGCCCCCTCCTAAATGCCTTCATGTCTCACTCTAAACTCTCCACCCCACCCCCTCTCTCTCTCTCTCTCTCTCTCTCTCTCTCTCTCTCGTTTTCTTCTCATACCTTCTATGTATTTCCACCCTTTTTCTCCCTCTCATATCTTCCCTTCCTCAGCATCTATCTCCCTCTCTCTCTCTCTCTCTCTCTCTCTCTCTCTCTCTCTCTCTCTCTCTCTCTCTCTCTCTCTCCCCATCAATGTTTGCATGCGTAGTGTCTTTTCCCCTCGGCCTTTGAAGCTCTCTCGGCGCGCGTCCTGCTAGCTCCGGCTATTATCTTCAGAAGACAAACCAACACTTCCTACTCCATTTACCAAATTTGCTTAATTCACAGGTCAAACTTTGCTACTTTTTGTCGCGTTATTTTACATTCCTGAGCGTGCCAGAGCTGCCTGCCACTTTCATTAGTGTCTGTTTATGTCTTAGAGTTATTTCGAGAACGCCGTTCGTGGGCGTGTTTTTTTTTTCTTCACGTAAAATGTGGACACTGATGCCACAAGGTGCCATTAAGCTTAATCGATATCATTTTAACGTATAGCGTAAAAGATTATCACTATTAACTCTGAATATGTTTTCATCCTGATTAACCTTGATTGAAAACAAAAGTATTGTCTTAAATATTGTCTAACCTTTACAAGGGCGTTATGAAACATAGTTGTAAGTTTTGAAAAAAGGGTCCTTTCTGATTAAGGACAAAATGTTATACTTATCCCAATTAGCAATCATAAAATGGAAGCATGGTCCTTATTTTTGCTGTCTTTTGGTTTTCAACCTGCACAACTAATACTCACAAGCTAGGGTTGTTTTCATTGCATGGTCAATCGACATCTATCCCTGGGCGTTGGAACAGGATATATGTGTTATTTTGGTTTATCATGTCGGACAAATTAGTCTGGATGAGCAAATAAATTAAAAAAAAAACGTTTTGTTATACTTATGGATTATATGTCATGTTGCGTATATTCAATTTAAAAGTCGTGGACTCTCACCTAATGGCATCATGTGATTCCTTCTACCCTTGAATCTGTCAAAACTAGTGTTTATAGTGCATTTTTGCATGTCCATGAAACTAAACAATATCATCTCGGTACATTATAGCAATTTTGCGCAAATTACCAACTCTTTTCCACACCTTTCCCTAGCTTATAAGCAAACAGAAAGTACGTCTTCTCAGATACATCATCCGTGGACAGTTCGAACGATGGGCAATGCGGCTGCACAGTATTTGCCGACGTCAAGCTGGAGAGCCGCCTTTGGCCAGCCAACGTTTTTCCGGATCACCATGAATACCGACTCTGTAATCATTTTCAGTGTAAATAAGCCTTTGACTAGTTATGCAGCACGGATGTGTTCTTGAAGAGGTAATGCACATACATTCCATAGAACAGGAGTTGTTGTGACATACTAAAGGTTAAACAAGAATGGGGATGGGGTTAGGCGGCCAAGTCTGCCTGGAATGAATATCGGCGTAATTACTGAGGAAATTATATGACCAGTTTAAAGTTTAGAGTTGTTAACCATGCGTCTCCATTATGCTGTGTTATGGTATTGTTTTTCAAATAGAATTTCCCGAGGACCCAGTCATAGTTTTAATAAACAAGCTATCTGCTTCGAATCAACAATACTACGTTGATGCATTTGTTCCAAATTGGTACAAAGTCGCCGCAAAAACACTTCCACATTGTAATTATCGTGTCTTAATACAAATGTTCCCATTATCGTAACTTTTCATGCATCATTGAGGGTTTTTTGCACATGTAATAAACACAAATTCCTTTAAGCAGAATTTTATCTAGAGGACGAGTTAATTTGGTAATCAGGGTAACCAGTCAGAGCCGTTCTCCGATAACGGAGAATGAACACGTTCTCCGAAAACGGAGAATATGTCGCATTCATCGAGCCTCCGTCGGTTCACCTACTTTCGCCTACGCGTGCAAAGTGAATGGCAAACCGCGACCGTTATCCAATTAAATGATTTTAAAAATTCATATTAAAAATGCCACCGGTTAGATCATCGTGTAAAGAAATTATGTTAACTCAACAGTATTAAGGTTTCATCACGAAAAATTAAAAGATGATCTATCCAGTGGAACTTTTGTTATTGGCAAAATGAATCCGTACACGAGCATTCAATTTTCAAATTGTGATGCAGATAGCCTAATTCAATACGCCGGGATTATTATTCGTCAAACACATACAATACACATACGCATTTACCGTAGCGGTTAATGCATGGATGCGCTATTTTGTATGTGAGGCTTGCTGCAAGCATTTCAGACGTGTTGTGATAGGGATTTCGGCTTCAAACTCGCAGCGCGCACACATAGTTTTCAATTTCGAATAGTACAGGCAGCCTGGAAGGAGAATACGATCTAACGGCTCAGCGGGAGCAGTTCGCATCGAATTATTCGCGCATCACCGAGCGTTCTCCGAATCTGGCTAATAATGGACGCATGATGGATTCGCCGTTTCGGGCGAAAGGACTTGACTGGTAACCGCAGTTATTTTTTAACTGTGGCATACATCGTGTGGTATAGAGTACGTAGAGATATGGTCTACCAAAGCGTGCAGTGTAAAGCCCGCCGCTATATGTTTTCTGATGGGCGTGACGTAATCAAATGAAAAAAAAAAACTAATTCATTTCGGGTTCAGTGATCGCCTTATAAAGCGTTTGACCAAACAACTATTATTTAGAGAGTAATATGCATTTACTGCCCTTCTCTGAAAAAAGGAAGCAAGTGACTAATCACTCAAATCTGGGTTAATGGTACTCTTAGATTGTACCCAGCATTCCCTACATACAGGCAAAATCTGGACAAGAAATATCAATCTTGCTGCGAGATATTCAATCTAACATGTCTCACATGATGTGGTGTTGCACTGATGCAAATGCAAGTGATAGTTACATTTTGCTCATTTACAAGAAAAGTCTCTTTTGTTAGTTGCTTCCTTTCGGCAGATTAGGGCAGTTTACTTGGGCGATATATCACCATCCATCACATCGATCAGGATTGATTGACTGGGCTGTTCGGGGTCATTGTGTTGTGAGGTTGTGCACGCCTGATTATGCACGTAGCGCACTTTCGTTATGACTAAGCATCAAATGAAGTCTGGATATTAATGAGAAAATACCAGGACAGCCTTTACCCATTTTACGAGAAAGGCATAATGCGCCCAGAAAAGTCATATTTTGTTTGAATGTCAGAAAAATCGCAGAAATTGTATGCCTACCAATGCGCCGGAGGTCAGATCTTACGAGACCTTTATTCACCCCATAGCGTGTTTCAATATTGATCTTTACACTGAAACCCTCATAAGAGAACAAGGTGATTTAAATATAATAAATAAAATACCACAAAGTCAACTTTTAGAGGAAAATTATGAATTAATGAGCAGTGAGATGAATGTTAGAATCGTTACTACTTTTTGCACATTGCCTCGAACTGGCAACTCCCGTATATAGAGTAACCATGGTAACTAGTTCTGACTTGTCACTGCCCATTGTGCCCATGTGTACTATTCATGGTTAGCAATTACGTCCTCTATGTCAGAAGAAGCCAGGTGAAGTAGGACAAACGGACATTGAGGGGTGTGATCAGATCTTGTATTCCCAAATTCTTTCTTTTCTTTCAACGATATTGCTAAGAAACCTTTCCGATTTTTTGTTTTAAGAATTCTGGCATAGGACAGGGTTGTTTATGTGATCTACATTGTTACATTCGGTATCCATTCGGTATCCATCAGGCAAATAATATGCTACATTCATGGGCATTGTGATGGGTTAATCAAACGCTGCGCTTTTCTGTTTGTAATAATAAAGTACCGAAGGGTGACGTCATATGAGCGTGTTGTCAAGGTGACTGGTTTTAAACTCTGTGGGTAGACCAATCAGCGGGTGATCATAGCGGGGACTCGCCCGACACCAACCCGTAAGGCAATATCGGAACGGTAAACCTCTTTCTGGAGGCATGTTGCTTAGAACCACAAGCCTGCATTACTCTAGATATCACGACACCACTTCGGTACTGTATAGGTGCATCGCGACTACCGAAATGATACGAATCAATTTACCCTGTATCCTTTTTTTTCACATATTTTCCTTTTCACAGTTTTTAAAGATCTTGATTATTTGCTTGTTAATGTTATTGCTTTACTTATTCTTTTGTTTTTGTTGGTGTGTATATCCTTAAGGTGTGGATTATACTACATGTATATCATACTGTAGTAAGCTGTTGTAAGTTACAGATGAGTTGATTTTGGGAGTGAGAAGTTAGGTGTGTCGAGGGACAAGTTCCTTACACAATCAGCCAAGGAGATGCTAGGGAGTTTGACCTGCTTCATTAGGAGTACAATATGTCATTCATATTCAATTCACCCTTATATCCAATTTATTATCTCTTCTCATTCCTTTAATGTGTGTATGTGTGTGTGTGTGTGTGTGTAGGGGGGGGGGGGGTGCTACTTCACCTCGTTTGTCACCAAAGTGTGTAGGTCTTTTTGTTTAAGCTTTTCCACAAAGACTTTAAACAAATCCATAACGCCAAACAAACTAACGCCATTGTCATATGATAACTGCATATGGATCGTTCTGTCTCTTCTAACAACGACGGGGATGGGGTGGGTGGGTGGGTGGGGGGGGGGGGGGTTATGGTTTGTAATACCTGCCCATTCTCGTTTCGAAACCTATTACCACAAAAAGAGAATTTACTCTCATGACATGAATTTTTATTTTAACGCTCTATGTGCCATTCATGCAATTTTGCGCATAAAGTACAAACAATTCTACACAATATTTTTTATTTGGTACATCAAGAATTAGAATCATTGTTGCAATTATTTACACCCCGTTTTACGTTAAATTTCAAATACGTATTCATGTCTTTATTTCGCACTTATGCTGTTACCACCAACATGGAAGGTGACAACGTTTGAAGACACTTTGGGCACTGAAATCTACGGTGGGAGGTGTATTAACAATGATAAGCCCGTGTCTTCCACATATATACTTATTGATGTCTTTATTTTGCACTAATGCTGTTACCACTAACAAGGAAGTTGAAAATGTTTTAAGACACTTTGGGCACTGAAGTCGATGGTGGGAGGTGTATTAATAAACCGGTGTCTTCCACGGCGACGTTGGGGACTTTGGCTCCGGAGTGCCTTGCTTAGAGCTGCTTTCACATGGAAACGGCTTGGTGCGGCTGATTCCTACAATGATAACGCTGTAGGTTCATTCACATTGCACTCTGGAAGTGAGTGATCACCTGAATTATATGAAATCGCTCGATGCAACTGTTTTCTCGGTTTGATGGACGCGTTGGGATAATAGTAAGAACCTTGAGACGGTATGTACACGATGATGCTTCACATTCTGAATCTTAGCATGAGCAATATCGTAAGGCGTGAAGAAACACAGAAGACTATCCAGTCGCTGTCGCTGGTGGGGTAACCCATTTCTACCATCAACTCCTTCCAGCAAAATGTCGACGCGACTGTGTGCAATGCCGATGTCGAATTGTAGAAATGGTTTGGAATTGAGAACTGCAACGCTGCAACACACCAGATGTGGCGTGTCGAGACACCTGCTGGTTTTTACTTTCGATTTAATGATACATAGACTACAGAGGGCGTGCATTGTATGTGATGACAGCTGACTCTTGTGAACAGTATATATACTGGTACGCTTTAAAGGATTAGATCTCTTTAAAACCTTGGTGTGATTTTTGGCATCTTATCTTTGGCTCATTGCGGACATATCATATGTCCATAATCATGTACACATATCAAAATACAATGTTTGTAGTTCGTAGATTCATTATTAGCTTTTTTCGATCTCATATACAACGCTGATGTGTACAATAGTTCTGAGTCAGTGATGTGTCGCTATCCGTTATAAAATCACACACGTCTTCGAACCGCGAATATCTGGCGGTCTGCCAGTTCGCATCGGCCGCGTTTTCGCTGATCCCTGGCCGTATTTGTATTGCCTGGACGTGCGGGTCTCCGCGTGGGCATCCTGGCCGTCGGCTCCGGGCCGGGAGGCGGCAGCGCATGCCGCGTTCGCCAAATTCGCTGCTTCCTTCGTCTTTCCTGTGAGAGTCAATGGATAGAGGGGGTCATACTAAGCTACAAGTGCATGTTAGTACATAGAAAGAAGAGAATTGAAAAAAAAATACACTAACACATTCTACAACATGTATCATACAAAATGTTAATCAAGAAATACAGGCCATTCCGATCGGAAGGGACTACTAGTAGGCCTACTCTGATATGCCAGGACCATGTGATACAATATTATACATATTGCACTTGATACTGAAAAACAAAAAAATCCACTAAATAAACTATATTCAAAATACACTAATTTCTTCACCCTTTAAGGCCAGCTGCCTTTGGATAATTGCACAGACATTCAAAATACAAAGTATTCCTACTTTCACGCTCATTATTCTTTTAAGTAGTGTTAACTCTACGTGACTTAAAATACCGCCAGTATTTCATTGTACATTAAGGATTTCCTCATAACCCAGTATGAGTATGATGTTAGAGGAAAGAAAGAAAGATGAAATAAATTGCGAATAGATTATATTATGTATACGACTGTACCGTATTGACGAAATCAAAATAATGTCGGAAGTAATCCGTAAAGACCTGGTATGGAGGGTTATTGCTAATTACTGGAACGAGGACGGGTAAGCCTTTATTTTCACGGGTTCTTCAAGGGGAGAATGAAGAATATCACGGCAGTTGCAGAAAGCTGGTCAGAAGGCAACAATGCACGACACAAAAATACACATGGCACAATCACAGCAAAAAAAAAACTTAAATCAGCGAAAGACATGCAAGAATACTCACGAAGACGTAGGGTTTATTGCAAACAACAACACGTGACCAACGTGTGACGTCATTCATCATAGAATAAATACAACTGTGAACATGTAAAGATCGGACAACGAGATTTGTACAAAACAAAGATATTAACTAAAGCATGACAAATTCACGAGATATAGTAATCTTATTCATTAGCAAATAACTAAATATTCAATTGGTAAACATCTACCAAATTATTTCGTTAACTTAAAACCTAAGCGCTATTTCATGGTTTCCGCTGATTAGCAGTAATTTGTACGTGCAAACCGAATAGACAAGTTGCAGTCGTTAGATGTTGTTGTATATACAGTGTATATATAATATATATAAAAGTAAGTCACTCGGAGACTTCGGATTTAAGTAAAGTCATATTTATCATTCATGAACGATCTTGCAATACTGTATGACAGGTTGCTTTTGAGTATTGGATGTAAACTCTACAACTGGGAGGTAAGCTTTAAGTACGATACGCACTTCCATTCAAAATTGAAAACATTTTTTTTTTCTGTCTTCCTCTTAGTCATAGAGCACCTGCCTCTCTGGGATGAGAAAATAGATAGGAAAAGTTCAGAAAAATAATCACAATTCGACCGTTGCGCTGTATCCGCTTCATTACGACCGATAACGACATGAATTTGAAACATACATCGTCAAGATGGAGCGGGAAACATATTTAACGTTACAGTAAATCGGCAAACAAGTACTTGAAATTATCTTATATCTGACTTATCCATATATAATCTCCACAGGACAATACAACTTTGGGCTAATTTTTTTTTTCCAGGAAACCTGTCTGGCAAGGCACTATGGGCACATTGTATGTGGAGTCTAGCATATTCTGTATAGATAGTAAATAATGGCGAAAAGGAGAGCGGACACAGATTTTTTAAAGTCACCGATGTTATGTGTACATAACAAAGACTGCATGAATCCAGTCGATCAAGAAAACTGGCAAAAAAGAAAGGCGGATCAACATTTCAAGGCCTTTTAAGACTATGACTACATTTTTAAGTCATCGAAATAAACAAGAATAATGTTGATATAATTTGTGGTTTGCGTTATTTACCACATTTCTCTTTGTAAATGTAATTATACACACGTTTTAATCTTGACAGGCCGACTCGAGAATAATCATTAAAACACAAAGCACAACAAAAAATAAATAAAGATACATTTTGTTAACATACTACCTCACGATATTTTGTAAGACATATTCAGAGTAATTACATAATTAATAAGACAATCTTACAATAACTTATATAAAAAAACCATTAAGATTTATAAGGTTGAATTTTCCAAAGCAACTTTGGATGAAATGATTTATCTACCTGTACAATTAGTTAGTGCTTAAAATTCAAATATCACAATATTATCTCTACTCTATATGCACACAAACTAAAACCCTGACGAGCTTTTACCCATGCCAAGGAAATAATAAAACTATATCCTGGCCGTGCACATACATATCATTTTTCCTATATATAATCTACACCATATACTCTGTGATACAATGTATAACATATATTATACAGTAAAAAGTAGAGATATGAATCATTAATATTTGTCATCGTTCTAAATGATATGATCATTCGTTTTGGCTAAAAATATTTACATTTTCTCATTTATGTTCATATAAAACTACTATCTATCAATCGATAAATAAAACTAATCTCTTAGAAATTCTTTGGCAGCAATCTTTGGTTCTATACTAAATCATAAACACAAGCTCATGGCAACATCAAATTACAACACTTTAAATGTCAAATAAGTACTTCATTACCAAGGCACATTTCTTTCAACTTCACAAAGTGCTCTTGGTTTTAAGAACCCTGTGCACATGCGTAAATTGAAGCATTCAAATTGGAGCGGATCATTTGGATTGGTACATATAGCATGACAATTGATATCATAGTGTCCGTGGAAACTATAAAGTAACCTGACTTGAAGTCTGAGCGCCTTTTATAATTCAATAAGCAATACCAAACGTGATGATAATTCACATGTGCAGTTTTGTACATGACACATTAGGCTCCGCGTGTCTACTAAAGATATCACACAAGCGCTGCCTTATTCAATGTTCATGTCTATAGGGGGCGCTCATCATAATCTTCATATCGTGTCTAAAGGTACTCTATCTACATTACGAGCTCTCTCTACGCACTCGCGCGAACGCATGGCCAGATTTCAATCCGGACAAAAAATTCGTGTGACGCTATGGGAGCGAGTTCTCAAATTCTTCGTCTGTGCTATTTCCCTCGGTTTAACGCAGCAGGTGCAACTTGAAAGTCATATGGCCAAATGTTATGTTTAACAATGTGTACAAAATGATTCCAGGTTGTTGTTTTTTTTATCATAAAGTACTGTGTATTGTTCTTTATTTGATAATGCGCTATCCGACGCACCAGTCACGAATACACCTTCTAAGGGCATCAGTGTCTTTAGAACGATTGTAGCGATATTGATCAATACAATCTAATCTACTTGATTTTGAATGAAATGCTGAATAATATTTATTGGGTTTGCAAACCTGTTACAAATCTAATACCCACTGCGATTGGCTATCATACGCGTGAGTTCGCTCAACTCCGTCTCACTCGGTATTTTGTCCGGATTAAGATGTCGCGCGGCCTCATCAATTCCACACAAATCTGTGTTGTGCGCCCTCTAGAGTCTACAAAGAGCTCTATGATAATCTTCATATCTTGAAATTGGCAAAATTGCACTTCGTGCTACGATTACAATTCACGTCACAAGACACGTGATGGCGATGTTCAAAGTCTGAATACAATAAAGCAAGAGTTACCTGAGAGAAACTAACTTTTCAGGTAATATAGACATAAATGTATCGTGATAAGCAGGCACTTTAGTCTGAATACAGAAAGCCATCATCAAGATAAAAGGAAGCACTTTCAAAATATAATTGCATGTACACGTATTCACATTATATGAAGTAAGCGCATAAATCATAATTGGTACAATTAATTCTCAAAGCATTAAACATGATTGCAACACAACATAAATTTGTCACCATTAACGTGTAACATACAGAGATATTTAAGTGCAGTACATAGGAACACATTTTAGAAGAGCAACGTATTCTGGCAAAGCATTGTTTCATGCAACGTGCACACAGTAGCATGCATAATAAAAGCACATCAAATCTCGCCATGCAATCTTTAGATAAGATAACCAGGTCAGGAGAAGACTTTCTTGTCTGTTTGTTGTGTGAGCGCAACCAACTACAACCTTAACATGATATTTATCACGAGTGTTGGGCGGGGGATCCCAGTTCAATTGATAAATAATGTATTGTAAGCTTAAATACAACTCCAACATTACGCTACCCGATTAAATTTCTTTTATGAACGTGACTGGCCAATTAAACAGAAGAAAACATAAACGTTGGAGAGAAAATGCCTTGCTAGAAAAAGTTTGTGGGCTTGAGGATTTGTTGGGTACAATTATACCCCCCTCCCACCCCCCTCCCCAGCCCTCCCCCAATGCACCACGCCCTAGTTCGTGGGTCGTAGTCCGAGTACTCGTACTCGAGTACTCGTGCCTATCTTAATACGAATTGATAAAATGTAAATCTACGAAGTAAATGTTTATCATCGCGTTTCTCACGTTGAAACGCACATAACTAGTAATTTTCCTCCATAAATTATGTATTGTGATTCTGTGCCTCCGAACTATTTAGACCTTTTGAATCTGATGAATCTGGTATCGATGTACTACCTGTTTCAGTACTCGCTGCGTTAGGGAACATCGGAGGGGCGAGTTCAATAGCGCCAACACTCGACTTTTCGTTGTCAGGGTACCACATGGGTACCACCACCAAACTGTTATGATGATGGTTCGAGACCCCTAGCGAAAGGCAAGGCAGGAAAATAGAAGGAAGCGCTTTAGAAAATCAGTTAAAGCATTTCGAGAAAAAAAAATATAATAGACATATGAATAAGAAATAGTGAAACCAACAGCGTTTTCTCTTCTTTTTTTTTTGTAGATAGAAAAGTAACGCGGCTTTGAAATGAAGAAATATAAACACATGTATAACAGAAATGAAAAAGCCGTCATTGAATTAAGTGTCTCAATATTTTATGTTCGTCTTGTTCTTCCTCCAATCTCTCAGAAACGTCAGCACCAACTTTCCAACTAACTGTACTAAGAGACATAAAGATGGCAAAATATATCCTTCCAAGTTCTTGAGAAAACGTTTGAGACCAAGACACATACTGAGAACGGACACAAATCATAATAATGAACTTAATAAATCACGATTTGCTTAAATCGAGTGTAAAATCAAAACTGCAAAAAAATGATATTCATAGAACAACAAATTAACTTGACAAGTAAATCATACGGAAATTAAATTTATTGCACAATAGTCTTGTTTTATAAGTCGCACATTTGCGAAATATTCTGAAAAATGATACCGATAAAAATTCGTTTGAATATAATAGCACAATTTGATAAAATATTGCGAAGCACATGGAAAATTAAAGAAACAAAGTAAAAACATGTAGAAATGAAAAAGATAATTGTAAGCATTGCTCAAATTCAATGTTTCATGTATCTGCACTTGTTTCTTTATTGAAAAGAACGATCCAGAAAAGAGATAATCATTCAAAATGTATATATATTTTTTTAACCCCCTCCCCTTAAAGTCCCATATATTACACAGTAGCCTTTTCTGCATAACGACAACAAATTAATACAGAGTTGATATACAATTCGTATCAATTTTCTTGTCAAGTGTGTTAAGATCAACATCAATTCGATTATTGTTTGATTCAACGACGAATTAACATCCTCTGATAAAACTAAATATTGATGAGAACAAGTGTAACTATATACAGATTTATTCAATGCATTGAGAACTGTTGATTTTTCCCTGAGAGGCAAGAAATGTTTGAACCCCATTCATTGCTCATCTTTCAAACATTGATTAGTCAATCTTATTACAGTCAAACCTGTACAGAGAGACCACTCAAAAGAGACAAGAAATGTGGCCCTTATGAGCAGGTAGTTTTTAAGTAAATGCTACTTTAAATTTATGCTCCAAACGAAAAAAATACACTTATCTGTATGAGTGATAATATAAAAGCATGTTTGGATTTACAACAGTCATATAATGACACATTCAAACCTGTACAGAAAGACCACTCAAGGAATGTGGCCTTTATAAACAGGTGGTCTTTATGTACATGGTACTTTAATATAGGTTTAAATCTAAAACATTGTTCAATGTAGCAGGTGTTCTTTTTTCCACAGGTGTTCACTAATGCAGTTGTTACTGTACTCCGGAGGATATAAATTGTATACAAATTGTATATCAAAATGTATATCAATTTCTTGTCATTATGCCGATCCCAGTGAAACAAGGGTTAAAGGAATAGTTCACAGTGAAGATACTCTGGTTTCAATCAAAGCAGTAACTTGAAAGAACATACTTGTGAATCCTTTGACGAAAATCCGTCAAAGGATAAAAAAGTTATGATCTCTTGACATTTCAATTTTGTGACGTCACGTGCGAGGTGCTCTCCCAAATGTTGTGTACAAATTAATTAAATAAATTGCTCTTTTTCTGTTTTTGACAACGGAATGATTTTTTTTTTGTCGTACAGGTGTGTAAAAACGTATTTCTAATGATGTATCAAATACACTGTAGGCAAAAGGGAGCATATCTTTTTGAGAAAATGCACATTGTCGGGAAAAAAAATTATGCACAACATATGGGAGAGCACCGCGCACGGGACGTCACAATATCAAAATGTTAAAAGCTCATACATTTCTTATCCTTTGACGGATTTTCATCAAAGCTTCACTAATATGTCTATTTCATATCTCTCCTTTTATTGAAACCATCTTGATTTCAGGGTGAACTATCCCTTTAACGATGCGAATGCCATGAAATCGTAAGAGAATCTTACCGTTAGCGACGTTGTTGGTTGGTGTCTCTGGTGGTGACTTACAGCGGTCGGTTTTCTCCGGGGTGCTGGCCTTGGACTGCCCTTTCCCCATGATCTCATCCAGGGACGCCCCCTCATTCTCCTCCAGGAAGTAGGTCCGCATGGTGCCCTTGCCCTTCACCACGATCTCACCTCGCTCCTGGTACCGGAACGGGTAGCCCCGGAGACAGCTAGAGGGGACGGAGAGTTAGTCAGTCACAAGAAAGAAAAGAGTAACATCGATCCAATTGGGCGCCGATACAGGAATTGTGTTTAAAGATTAATCAGTCAGAAAAGGAAAATTGGTTGTATTCGTTAAAAAGTTTAAGTGCACAAGAGGAATTCTATTACATATATGAACAGTATAAAGTGATTCAACCGTGGGAGGGGGACACCCCCCCCCCGAGTGGATATTTGGAGGGGGTGTATGGGGGGGGGGGGGTGATGCAAGAAGGGAGACGTGAGACGAGGGTTGTTAAAGACAGGGTGTCACTTTTGCAGATCAAAACTTTAATTTGGTAAAAAGAACACAGAAAACTACCATCGTTAGATTTTGAGGAAGTTTTGGACGGGTCGTCCGAAACAGCCTGGTTCTTATAGCCGATTGATCAGAGGCCGCATCGCGCAATGACAGGGGCAATGCGATTATGAATGTAGACCACGGGCGCTACGTTTTAATCGTAAACATCAATGGTGTTTTCCTTTTTCCTGAAAAAGTTTGTAAGGCTATGACTGAGATTTCACACACGTTGTCGTTAGGGTATACTGCTGATTCTAGCCGATTTTCGTGACCTTTGCAAATAGGACACCATGTGTGTAATGGAGTATAATCTTACCCATATGCGTTGGAGCTGAGGTGAATTTGTCCCGGAAGTCCATGACTCTCCATTCTGGATGCAGTGTTGACCGTGTCACCAAACAGACAGTAGCGAGGCATCTTCTCTCCTACCACCCCTGATACCACCGGGCCAGAATGGATGCCTACCCGAATCTTCAGGAGTAGGGGGTGAAGAGAGAGAGCAACAAACAGAAACAGAAGCAAGAAGTGTTATCTTTCCCGATTCGTTACCGTTCTTACAAATGTATAAAGGAAGACTACCTGTATCTTCCCTCCATAACGGACCAGCATGTAACCTTCCTAATAACATATGGTGACGTCACAAAGACAATTTTTTTCACCATCAAGCAAGTCATGAATGAAGAAAAACAAAGCTAAATACGCCATATGAAGTCTTTCTTTTTACCATAACCATGATAACTATGTTCGGGGCTCGATGAATAATGGAAGAAAAAATGGATACCTAAAACTTAGTGTCTAAAAATAAGATAACAACCACTCCTGGCTACGCGATGAATAATGTAAGTGAAATTTATGTCTTTCGTTTTCATCACACTTTCCAAGATTTCCATCCACAAACACAAAAGGTATGATTGTGTCATTGATTTTCAGAAAGAAGTTTGAATATAGACCATAGCCTTACCCCGATTGGTTCGCGTGTGACCGGTGACATGACCTCCTTGCAGATGACCATCATGCCGAGAGCTTGGTTGGCGATCCTGGCCGCATGAGACGCGACAGGCACGGGCAGCCCGCCGACCACCATGTACGCGTCACCTATCGTCTCCACCTTTATGCAAACATACACGAAGTTTAAGTCGTTTCAGTTTGTTTCATCACATAGAAATGGGGATATAAGAATAGTACTTTGGCTTTCGGTAATCAACCGATAAATGAATAAAGCTTTGCCATCTGCTCTCAGCAATTCGGCTTCTATGGACCGCCACATTTCCCGCTCATGTGCCCTTCTAACACCTTCTCCGTAACTCAGCCTCATCCACTCCTTAATATCATCCATCCACTGAGTACGCGGACGCCCTCGTCCTCTCTTCCCATCATTTTTTTGTCTTGGTCACATTAATTTCCATTCCATATGACAATCCTCTGTTATTTACTGCATTCATTAATCGTTGTATGTCGTCATTATCTTAGTTCACAACTAAGAATACGAATAGTGAGAAGTATATCTACCAGACCAGAACACAACCTGAAAAAAGACGATGAAGACGGCAACAAAGAAGAAGGAAAAGATTCAGCATTATCATCATCATCATCATCATCATCATCATCATCAGAAGAAGAAGAAGAAGAAGAAGAAGAAGAAGAAGAAGAAGAAGAAGAAGAAGAAGAAGAAGAAGAAGAAGATGCGAGGAGGAGGGGGGGGGGCTTCTTACCTTGTAAACATCGTGGACGGTTGTGAGTTTGTCGAATCTCGTATAGAGGGCGTTGAGCATGTTGACGATGTCAATAGGACGGCATTTCGAGCAGATATTGGTGAAGGAGACGATGTCGCTGAACAGGATTGTGACCATCTCGAACTCACCTGAGCAAGACCACAGAGGTAAGTAGATTTTAAAAGGATTTAAAAGAAGAAAAGGCATATTGAAATGAAGTGACAAGTAGAACGAGCTAAAAAGTAATGTGAAATACCCAGACGATGCAGAGCAATGTAGAGACCGAATGAACTTAATATCAAAGGACGTAAATAAAAGATACATGTATAAATCGATGGTATGTATCGCGATTAAACGTCAATCTGAAATGGATGAGAGCCTGACGCTACACGATATCTGAAGCATTTTTTTCGTGAGTGTCTCTACCCATGCAATACCAGTGAGCCTAAGTTCCACAGGGGATATAATGGGCAATTTAACGAATTATTGAAAAAATCTATGTCTATTTATTTGGCTTCAGACTTCAGTATAACTTAAAATTGTTGGTATAATGTTTGTTTTGATAGTGCTTTCATTTACATTTATCTTTAGTCTTAAAATCTCTTCGTTCATGAGACACACATTAAAATTAATGTTTGGGATAAAAGTCACGTCTTACGCTCTATAATTTCCATTCATCAATTACTACTACTCGCTACGATTTTGTCTTAGGGTCATGCAGGTCGTGCTTGTCATGCTTGTAGAGAAGAGCTTTCTCACCTGCTTCGACCTTCTTGCCATCTCGTAGCTGGTCTGCGACCTGTCTGGGCAGCATGGAATGTAGCAGCATATCAGTCTTCTTCTTCTCCTGCTCCAGCTCTCCCAGTGCGCTACGCAGTTCCTCCTGAGGTGTGACAAGGCAAAGTGCATTCAACTTTATGGTGGAAGTAGTCTGACCCTCAGACTGTGGGGCATTTCTAATCATAATCATTTAATACATGGGTCTGGCTGCAGTAGACTAACAATGTTAAATGTCTTTCTCGGCTTTGGTGGTTGAAGGAAATGGGGTCGCGTGTGATGCAGTGCAGGGGGTGTCAGTAGACGGTAAAATACTAATAGAAGGATTAGTGCTTATCTTTACCTAGTTTTCACGCTACATACCTTTTTCTGCTCGAGCTGCTTGCCGAGTTCGATCTCGGCTAGGCGCTGGTGGTTGAAGAGAATGAGGTCGCGTGTGATGTCGTGAAGGGGGATGTCTGAGAGATGAAGATTCCTCTCTTCCAGCTCCTTCATACTCGCCACACGAGGGGAACACGTGTACAACATGGCGTCCAGGGAATCCATCCAAATCATCTGACCTGTCACGTGGAAACAACGTGGAAGAAGAAAAAGCAAGAACTTAGAATTGCCCCTCTTGGACGATGAAATACTACCCGAATACTTCCTAAACTACGATTACACATCCAAAGTACAGTTCATTAACGGTAATTAATATATCTTTTCATGACAGCGAAAGAAATATCGGGATAAAATACGCATTAAGTATGATAACATTTTGTTGGTTGTTTAAGGTCAAGCCGAGCTATCTCTTCTACATCACATCAGAGCAATGTCAATGTATCCAACTGAAAACAACGCATGGTTTATTCGCCGCCTAATCTGTATAAAATTGATATAATGTGAGTTGTGGAGAAACGTTGCGATGAGTTGTGTTTTACGGAATCGACAATGACTTAGACACAAGAGTGATTCAGCGATTTGCTTGAGGATAAGCATCCCAACACTTCGTCACATCCCAACACTTCCTCTTATCACAACATGCATGATTACCTCGTAGTTGCAGCATAGGTTGCTCCTCTCCCCATCCAGGAATGATCATCTCCCGCTTGGTCTCCAGGACAAACTGCATGTTGATGAACTTGCGTATACTGGGCACGCTCCAGTCGATCTGTGGGTGCAACAGGTTGAAGAGGACGTCCACAGTGGTGTCTTCCAGCGTGCGCAGCTTGGGCAGCGCCCTCTGGATGTGCACCCCGCTCTGAAGCAGCCTGGGGTGGGGAAGAGACGGGGTTAAGGGTTTAAAGGACAATCAAACCATGATGATGACTATAATACAAGTAGGACCGCATGTTCCACTTTTATATGATTACGGGATCGAAATACCGCCTAAAACTTGTTTAATTCAAACTCAAATTTTATCTAATTTTTAATGCACAACAAAAAAAATGACTAAAAGCATGAATACATGTATATAAGACACAGACAAAACCAGGAAGGTGTGACCTTATGAAAAACTGCCCAGATATCATATTGATCCTTTAAAACTCTGTGAAGTTAAAAACATGATATCAATGTCACAATCATATATTCGTTGAAGTCATGACTACGTATCGATTGTGACATGAATATAGGTCCCAAGATCATTATCATCTCTTGTCTTTTCAGAGTTAACATGATTAAAGACTTGAGTTTGGAGTCGAAGACGACGTGATAGGGTAAAAACTTGTAATCATTATCTTTACCATTATCATCCCTTTAATACCTTTTAAGTGGAAAATAGTTTGAGGGCTACCATGAGTTTGGAGTTGACGGCGAGATGATATAGGAAGTATTCGTTATTACCATCATCATTATTCCTAACCTCGAAAGAGCGAAACAGTGTGAGGTCTGACCTGAGTTTGGAGTCGAAGACGAGGTGATGAGGTAAGTAATTGTAATCGTTATCATTATCATTATCATTATCATCCCTGTAGTACGGTTTGAGGGATACCCCAAGTTTGGAGTTGACGACGAGGCGATAGAGAAAGTATTCGTAATTAATTTATTATCATTATTATTCCTAACCTCGAAAGAGCGAAACAGCGTGAGGTCTGACCTGAGTTTGGAGTCGAAGACGAGGTGATAGGGGAAGTACTCGCAGAACATGCGTTGGTCCAGCCAAAGCTTCTCTGGGTAGGATGGGGTGAAGTTGCCGTAGACGTTGGCCAGCGACACCAGCGACTGGACGTTGAGCGAGGACGGACGTTCGTTATCCGGCTTACCACACTGAATGAGCTGCCGGACATTCTGTAGAAGGACGTATATTGAATCGATCAACAAATACATTACATGTTTATCATGCAATTTACATGTATTTTCAAGATGTATTTTTACCTCGGTTATGTTTTCTTTGGAAAAACTAATACGAAGAGATCTGTAACTCAATCGATGAAAGTAGCACCACTATTAGCAATTTTCTTCAGCCTAATTTTCTCGGAAATGTTTAAAAGCTGATGGAAGAATGATCAGGAAGTAATTTGAAGAAACATTGATTTATGTTTAAAGCATTTTAAATAATTTGGTTGAACACAGACATAAAAAAAATGAGAACTCAATAGGCCAAAGTTGCTGTAAATACCCGGTCACACACTAGATATCCTAGCTGCCGGGAAAGAATGCTCTTTCATAAAATAAGGGCAAGGTTCAAGCTCTTTACAGATTTTACGTACTTATGTAAGAAATGGATTTCGTAGGAGACCCCATGGGAAAGCCCTACTCTCCTTTGTTATGTGTGGTATTTATGTAGGGAAACGCAGTGCGAGTCTCTTGTCTTGTTCAGGTGTTGTTTTGGTGTCGTCTTTTATGTTTAGAGTGCCTGTTAGATTACTCTTATTTTTATCTTATTTTTTCCTTCTTTCATTGTCCGAGGAGAGGGTTTCGCCTATGATGGTCATGGTCGTTCCCACCTTGCCTCTTGCTCACAGCATGAAGCTTACTCTTCGGAGTTGCCCTGGGTTTTTGGGAGGGTTTGGGGTGGGAGGGGACGGGGGCCTCAAGTTTTGGGATCCCCTTTGGTGGATGATTGGCTCCGGTGTTCGGCTAATTGTTTCATATCGGTTTTTTCATGAGTCTCCAGATTAGTTGTAAATTGATCTCCCTCAATGTGAAAGGAATTAGAGATAGTGATAAAAGAGACCGTATCTTTTTTTGGTGTAAAGATAAAGGGGCCGATATTGTCTTTTTGCAAGAAACCTTTAGTACTAGGGAAAGTGAGGATAGATGGGATTCAGCGTGGGACGGCACCAGTTATTTT
>CAVLGW020000262.1:0-20740 GCA_963669155.1 Arbacia lixula
GAGTTGTATCTTGGAAGAGAATAAGTCATGTACGGTTGCTCTCCGCTCTCTTGCCAATGAATAACAACTGTTTTGGATAACCGCGTGCACCATTATTTCACTCTTTACATCACATCTGGATGTAGGTCAAATATTCATGAAAGTTCAAATGAAATGTAACGCCCAGCGCAGCGGTGTCGAGTTTTTTTTTTTTTTTTAATCTATGGTGTTTGGATTATTTTTGCAGACCGTATAATATACTTACAAAATATTTCGCAGAGATCCATCGTGATAAAACTTATCAATCATACATGTTTGGCTGAGTGAGGAAATTTTTTGATTTTTAAAACTAAAATTCAGCCGAAAGGTGTTTATACTTGATGTATAATATCAATTCACAGAAAATATATTTGTTACTTAGAGATTCATGAACAATTTAGTCTAGTTGCGTAGACTAGGCTCAAAATTGACCCAACGTCGTGGATTTTCTTTTTTCGCGTCGCTTCGCCAAGACAACGAAGTGCCAGGAAGGTGCAATCGGAAACAGCAGAATAAGCTGATTTGTAATTCCAATTCCACACTCTCTTCATCATTGACAGTTGAATGTCTCAGCTGTTTAAACATGGCAAGGAATTCTTTACGTGTTGTGGTCGACTTGAACATTGAAGCGGTGAGAAAACATTATTTTATTGCAGTCAAAATTGCGCGAAGTTGAAAGTTTTTTTTTCCCATTGGCGATACTAGCACCGTGCCGCAGAGCTCATACAACCCGGCCGGTGGCGCTGGCCGAGACGAGGCGTGGCATTACCACCAGGGATTGTATGCGTGCCCACCTATACCGATGTGTGTATGGCTGCTTGTTATGGTGTAGTTATGATGTGGGTTTGGATGATTGCAAAATACACAGACTAAATTAGGGGAAGCTATATACCTTCAGTATTTCAGTGTGCGTTCTCATATTCCATGGACATACTTTGATCTCATAACAAAATTTAATTTGATTTGACATGTAAATTTATTGTAAACAGAAAAAAAAAACAGGGATAGATCGAGACTAGCTAGCCTAGACAGTCACTAGACAGGAATAACCATCTCATTCAGGGCATTCTTTAATCAAAATTACATTTTTGGACATGGCGTGCAGAGGAGCCAGATGCAATCTCAGCGGATCTAACGTCCTACAGAGACTGATCTATGTATGAGTATGAGAGACTAGACACTATAGAGTAGTACTAGTCCTTCCTGCGACCAGCCCGCTCACACAGTGAGTGCACTCAGCGGGCTGCATAGTGCTGAGCTTTAGAGTAAGAGAGTCAAGATTAGCAAAGAAGTGGTTTCAGCAATTCTGTAAGTAAATCGAAACTCTAATATATTGCACACATTTACGGAGAAATGGAGAATACATACCTGAATAGGTCTGTGGTTGGTTTGAAGGTGATTTTAATCCATGTTTTTTGTTTGTTTTTTATCATTTGCGAACGAAAGTGGTTCAGAATTGCACAACGGCACCTGCGATGATGAAGATTAAAGTTTATGCGCATGCGCTAGTTCTCATATAAATTTGTGTACAGTAGGCCTATTCAGTTTTTGGAACAGCCAACATGGCAGCCTTGAAGGACCTTGTTTGTTAGAAAGATATGTGAAGAGCTAATATGTAACGTTGCTCAACACTTTCAATCATTTTTATAGTACTTGAATACATTGAATAAGGTAAGCCATTCATTTGTGATAAATGTATGATGGGGTGACCGTATTTTGCTCACATTTTGGTGTTCTTGATGATTCCGAGATACCTAGATTATGACACATAATGTCCAATACCTCAAAAGAACGAAAATATCTTATATAATCACATTTCATGGCCTAGAATTCAAATTTCAGATTAAAATAATGTAATTCCAAGAAATTTGCAGCGCTTACTCACTCCGCCGTCTGCTTACATATGTGACTTTATTTTGCGCAGTAAGTTCGCCCCCTCTTGTGGTTGACAACGAGTGTCAAAACGTTCGAAAACCACCTCATATTGTCAAGTACATACCAGCCATTTGAGTAAATACTTTGAAATTGGTTTAACTATTAGTTTTTTATTGATTTTATGGATGTTTAGATGATATATCTTGTTCGACTGTTCAATGAATACAGTATCTCAGTCACACATATGCATTGTGTATCCTTCTCTCGTTTAAGCGTATTTAACTATTTAGTGTTAGTGCACAAAATAAGGATACACGCGAAATTAGGTCACACCACCATACTTGAAATGAGTTATTCATGTGCATGGGTTGACTACATGGCAAGCGCTCAAGACGCTCCCGCTTTGCAGGAGCAGTCCCAGGGCTAGTCTAGTCCTAGTTTCTAAATGTAATGAGTCTAATGATTCTAAGACTTGTTTTCGGATTATCTATGAAATCTCTATAAATATAAATATATAAATATGCATTTTACAAACATTTGAGGCCTTGTGTATTTGTTATTGTCTATTATTTTTTTCTTGTGTATATAATTTGTTTTATAATGTAGGTGACATGTCCCGGTGTTGTCCTGAGAGATCGAGACGATGTGTACCTCAGCATTTGCATGCTGGGATTCCAGAAGAAGACGCTGTGTCTACCACCCTTCTTCCCTCTTTTATTCCACCAGAAATTCAGATTTGAAAGGGTAAGATAAGCTCTGACCTATGATGAAAATCAAACTGCAGACCACGTTATATTGATATACTCACAAAATTGTAATTGTCTGAATATTGTATCAAGAACACATTACACATTTTTGAAGCATGAAACAATTACAATTTCTATCATTTCTTTCATTCTGTATTGTTTTTCCAAGTTTTTATGTATTTCCTGGATTTTGCAAGTCCGAGACCTCATCTTATAAGGAGTTGTGATTGGTATGAATCTGTCGCAATTCCAATCCCCTATCTCTAATATGTACAGTTACAATTGAAATCATTCACACGTCTACTTACGATCAATTGCAATTCTGTATGAGATAGCGCCCTGTATTTCCTTGTTTTTGTGGTGATTGGGTGACATTTTATGCCCTATATGTGGTCAGTATTGTAAAGTGAACACATACTGATTCGTAAGTATTGAGTAATTATTTTACGTCAAGTGGTAGCCTGGTAAATACTGTAGCAGCCTGGCAAGCTGCATATACAGTTTCAAGTCCTGCATGGTTCTCTTTTTCTTTGCTTATTTTCTAACAGATTAGTCAATAAATCTTAATACTACAGAGAGTAACCACAAAACAAAGATTATGTTATCTATTGTCTCTCTGCAAAACATTGAATTCTTTGAATAAATATATTCTATTTCACTTCATGTTTTTGAAGACCTTCTTGAACTGCGGAGACCCTGCTCATCTCGCCCACCTCCTCCAGTTTGAGGATGTCCTCATCGAACTCATCCAGCTCAATGAGGACTTCAGCCAGGACGGCACTGTGCTAGCCTTCTATCAAGTCTCCACCAGAGATTTCTTGTACCCAGAGGACTCTCTGCTACCCCAGTATGCAGAGTCGGCAAGAGAAGTGCTCATGACCAAGAAGATCTGGTTCAGCGTAAGTGCCTTGAGCAAAGGCTACATCGACTGTTTCTATCTCTTGTAAACCTTTCTTCAGTTTACACAGAGTTCATGCTTTATGTGATCATGGCCAGAGATATCTCAAAGATGTCTTTGTCCAAAGGAGTAGAATTACTGGATAAATTGACTAATAGAGAAAAAGGCCTTGGTCCTTTTTTAAAGACCATTTCTACAACAGCAAAAATTCTGTCAAAATTGTACCCAGGGGTATGACATTTATGAATAATTGATGAACTGTGATAAGAATTGAGTGTTTAATTCAGCAATATTCAAATTTCTGCTTATCTTTACCTTTGAACAAGTATTACAAAGCTTTTCCTATTTCTCCTCTTTGTGCTTATAGGGAATATCTCCTAAGATAGAGTTCTCCTGCTCAACATCAATTCAAGACACCTCCACCCCAGCCCTGGACTACTATAGAGACAGAGTGGCTGAGAGAGAAAACTTGGACGAAGACTTCGTCACCGTAACCCCAATGAAAACAAGAGGGAGGAAGAAGAAAGTGAGGTAAGGAGATATTGCTAATGAGAGTAATGACCTCCTGTAACCCTGTGCCTCCCACCTGTGGATTAAAGGGAATATACTGTACTGGGAAGACAAACATTCCTACAAAAGGTGATTGTGAGCAATCTTCTTGCCAATGGTCTTAAATTCATGTATTGTCCAATTTAGAAACTTGCTGAACGTTATTTGCTCAAAAATTATCCACATTTGGAGTTATTAGTGATTTAATCACAAATTCTTGAAATGTTCGGCCCGAACAATTTGAGGATTTGTGATTTAACCACTAATTACTCCCAATGTGGATCATATGAGGGCAAATAACTTTCAGCAAGTTTCTAAAATGGACAATACATGGATTTAAGACCATTGGCAAGAAGATTGCTCACAATCACCTTTTGAAGGCTTTTTGTCTTCCCAGTACAGTATACTCCCTTTAATTCATCTTCAAGACACACAAATCCCATTGAGCAGCATTTTATTTGGCACACAAATTGTCAAGACACCCCTAGCGCTGTGCTCATGAGACCAATGTTGAAACATTTTGTCTTCATTTTTGCAGAAAATAATCCTAATCTCAGCATGGTGCTGGGCAAATGAAGACATGAATAGGGCATTATGTTTGCATGGGCAGCCTCCAACAAATCTTGGGCTGCATCTCTTAATAGCACACGACCTGAATTTATCCCTGTGTAATCATCCTTAAAGCGCTTGATTTCCAGGGTTCATCATACTTTCAAAAATATTAGATGAATATAATTAATGACTCATGCAGTAAAACAATGGACACTGTAAACTGTTCATTTGATATTATAAAGCTTTAGATATATACTTGAACACTAAAACTTTATTACATTTAGTCACTTATTAATATTTATATGCAACTCCCTGCATCACTGTGCGATGCATGATGTGACGTTCCCTATTCTGTGCGATGCATGATGTGACGTTCCCTATTGCACATTGCAGTCTCTGGTTTCTAGGCTATAGGAACTACTAGGTATTGGACGACTTAAATCCGAGAAAGGCTCTTCCCTGACGTGTTTACAGTCTGATTGGGCACACTTTTTATTACTTTGATATGTGATACATGTAGGTATGGTATCTTTTATGCACTGGGTGATACCTGCAATCTTATGATAGATCTTATGATAGATTGTTTATTTAATAATCACTGTATTTCTGCTGTATTTTGTTTGTCCACTTCAGAACAAAGAGTTATGAGGCACCTACTATTTCTTCTACCATGAAGGCAAATGTTTTAGCTACCAATGGAATAGAGGATCGACCACCATTCATCTTGAAGAGGGTATGTTGATTTTGCATTCAGTGTATGAAAGATAAAAAATACTAGAACTATATTTTCTCTGTTTGGTTTACATGCATGATTTACTCTGTAATTTTTGAATCACCTCTGATGCTTTTTTGTTAAATTTTGTTGGTATTTTTCTAATGGAAATCTAGTCAAATACAGTAAGGCATTTGTGGGAAGTAATCAAACGTTTTGCTTTGAGAAAGGACATATGTTCCCTAAATGATTCCATCTGATATGGTCTTTGTAAAGTCTGGGAAAATCACAAGACATGATGATTGTCAGGGCAACTGCTGATGGGATAGGGTAACAAAGTGTGCTTATTTTCTGTTTTAGTGGTAATCTTGGAGGCACAGACATACATGTAGTTGTGATAATATGAATGTTATTATTTCATCCCATTGTAGAAAGACAGTCACAATCGCGCTATTTCACCGTCAAGAGCTAGGTCGCCATCACCACGGCGACCAGCCTCAGCCCCGCCCCCTCGTCCTCCACGCACTCCAATCTCCTTCCGGACTGGCCCACCAGAAATCACGGGGAATACTTCAGGTGACAATACAATTTTGTCCTCAATTGTCAGAAACAATTGTTATGATTTGACAAGAAAGAGGATAGTAACTTTAGATTTGTAGTTGTTGTATGTTGATGCATGCAATGAAATTGCAGGGATCAGTAGCATTCTATCATGATAACATATATAAAAGTTTACAGCCATAGCAAGAAACTATCCTTGTTTACGTTTGACACACCCCTTTTTGTAGTAGCTTAAAGTAACTTACATTCTACATTCATATGCCATATTGCACCAGTCAGCAGCTCACAGCTCGCCTCAACAATTCACTGCATTGCGGAGAGTCGTGACATGGGCTGTTGCTGTTCGGATCTCTAGGCTTCTGGAGGCAATGAGTTTTTGATGACCCGTTTAAAGCTTAAACGCAATATCAAGCAATCAATATAATTCCACTTGAAAACAGTTTCCAGTTCTAGTATTGTGAGGAAAGTTCTTTGGTTGGTTCTACAAACGTAAACAAGGATAGTTTCTCGCTTTTCCTGACGATGTTTGTAAAGCTATGACTTCTGCATTACATGTTGCTGTACACGCCACATATTTCGCGAGTCTAATTTTTCGCGAATCAAGACTTTTCGACATATTCGCGAGTGGTTAAATTCGTGATCGTGGAGTACTAGTATATGTGCTCGTGCACTTCGTATTCATAGTGTCGCATATTGTTAAATTCACGAATAGCATCTGACTCGCGAAATTCGCGAGAAATAAACACACCGCGAAATATATGGCGTATACAGTATCGTGAGGGTATACTGCTGATCCATGCGATCTGATTGTATCAATTTCTTCCATATTCTTGCATTTTCCGTGATATTCACACAATTGAATTCTAGTGACCTGCAAAAAGGACTACCTGTCTTTCATGCTCGCATGCATTTGGCTCTCTGTCCCTGTCCTTATCTGGATTAGAGTACATCTCAGAAGCAGACTGCAGGATCTGTCGGATCTACCAGCGCTACTTCGGCCGGCGTTACTGGGGCCACAAGAAGTACTTCCACCCCAACAATGGCATCCGCTTCCAGTCGTCAGAGGTGAGGGGGAGCCAGGCCTCTAGGGGCCCGTATCACAAAGGGCTACAAATGAACTCATGATCGATAGATCAATTGTACAACTGATTTTTCGATCGTGTGATTAATAGCAATCGTAAATCCGTCTGACGAGGAATCTACGATCGATATCGCTCTTAACTTGCAATTGATATTGATCGTAGTTTGTGTGAATCTATTGTAACTAAATGGTTGATTGCAAAATCATGCACAGACTTAGACTTGTAATAGATAGCAGTGATGGTTTGTGATACGTTGTGTTGCAATAGATAGTAACTTTGCAATCGATCGCAAAGTTGCTCTAGATACAAGATGTAGCAGCTGACTCTCTGTGATACAGGGCCCTGATCATGCCTTACCTAGCCTAGCTTCTAGGCTGTTGGTCATTTCTAATCCAAACTGAAAAAAATAGAGTCTGATATTCTAAGACTAGCCACTTACTCATTCTTCTCTTTTCTCATGCTGAAGATGGGAAAGGAATTGAGAATGATTTATAGTCTACTTCAGCCAGACCCCTGTCTTGAAAAGTTAAGTTTAGACAGGTCCAAATGCCTGGAAGCCGGGCTCAGAGAGCTGGAGAAAAAAAATGAGAATTATTAGTCTCCTACAGCCAGACCCCTTTCTTGCATTCTCTATTTTATTGTTTTAATCATTGTACAAAATATCTGTAATTTCTATCATATAGATTTTATTCCAAATGTATTTTTATGCCCAATGTGGAAATGGATCTGTTACAAGCTTGTCTTCCCAAAATGTCCTTTTTCCGCAGCCTGTGAGAAACACCTTGAGAGATGAAGAGCTGGAAAGAATCTTAAATGAAAGAGCAGAGACGAGTGATAGCACAGAAGGTGAGATTGGGCTTAGTGACATGATATACAGCCAGATGTACCCTAATCCTCCTCCAAATATTATTCTTTGTATTTTATTTCAAGATAAATGATTTGTTTGTTTCTGTCCTGTATTCAGAAAATTCAAATGTGTAAAATTTATACTGTGTTAAGAAAATGCATGGCTGAAATATTGATCATCATTTCTCAGCAAAATGTTTTTGAGGAGGTTTAAAGATGATGAATTTCTGATGCTGTAACTTTGTATTGACTTTATTTATGCATGTTCATTCATGAAAAGTTGTGAAAAAAGGGCATATGCTTGTGTTCTTGAAATGTTACCAGAGGGGTCGTTTTGTAAAAAATGCCAGATATAGGGGTTGTCTTGCAGACTGATTTGTACTAATTTTTTGCAATACATTGGTGAAAGGTGTGGAAATAAGGGGTGACTTTTGATTGTGCATTATTCCTTCCAATGTGAAGTGATGCCACCATGGATCTTAGTTTACTTCAGTGTGATTCCATCTTTATCCGTCTTCCCCGTAGATCTCATTCACTCCATGAACGACCTCTCCGTCACCCTGCCCTCTCTGCCTGGCCCCGACGTCCAGTATGCCCGCCTCCCGTACTCCCCACGCCTCTCCCGCTCCCGCTCTCCTCGCCTCACCGCATCCTCCTCCCTCTCCCCACGCCTGTCTCGCGCCAGGTCCCGTTCCCGCTCCCTCAGTCCATCCAGAAGGTACGGCGCTAGTTCTCGGTCCCGGTCCATGAGCCCCATCCTGGCGCGGTCACCGGTCCGGGTGCGGCTCAGTCCCAGGATGGTCTCTCCGGTCCAGGCTGATTCCATCCACAGCCGGGTTCAGCGGACCCTAGCTGCACATTATGTAAGTAGATGGCTAATTACACATTCATATTAACACGCCCTGGGGAAGTTTCACCGAGCTGTTCGTAAGCTAAGAACGACTTTATGCAAGATTGGTGACCCTTTCTTGTGCTGAATGAGATTTAACATCGTGGATTTAATTTCCAACAATCCTAATCAAACTTGACAAATCATAAACTTTGTATTCAGACACCTGTTAACAAAATGAATTTTAATTGATTATGATCAGATTTCAACTTAAACTGATGGGTATCAAAATCATTGAGAAACAGGGAGCTGTTCTTAGAAAGGGTTACCAGTCACGTGTAAAGTCTTTCGTTGCTTTAGAACAGCTTGGTGAAACACCCCCCCTGTATTCCTTTCCCAACGTAATACATTCAGTGATAAACCTCAGTGTTGTATTCAATTTCTCAAGAGTTGATGCTCAGACTACAATGAAGCAACACTTTGCCATGTGTTGATAATTCATCAAGCGATTTGTTATGAGATAATGTCAAATTCCTCTTAGCCCACTCAATAGTATCTCATTCTTTTTCAATTTTGTATCTTGTTTATTGTTGATTTTCATTAACAGATTTATGTTGTTAAACATTGCTTTCATGTTGGGGGGAAAAATGGTCAAGAACTGTTCCAAATATGATGAATTGATTCACATTCTTGTTTGAATTGCAATATTGAACTAGCCTAAATGTAGGTACTAGGCTGTGAGGTGCATGGACACAACCTAGTCTGTTAACAACTATTGGTATGTCTGGTAACACAGACTATGCCATGATTCCATCCCTGCTCCTCAGGCCTCTTCTCCTCTCAAGGAGTGAGGATGGGATTAGGGCATAGCCTGTGTTACCAGATATAGCTGTAAACAGACTGAGTTGTGTTCCATGCACCTCACAGCCCAGTACCTAGGCTAATATTGAACAAGCAAATCCTGTTTTTACAGGAACTTTCCAACAATGATTATGGGTCCCAAAATCTTTACCACTAATATTAATTACATTGAAAATTATATTGGGAATTTATGAGGGGTGCCTGTGCAATGCAACCACATTATCCATTCCACCCCGCTCCTTCTGTTTGTGTTATTCAGTTATCTGATGACTCGGACGACTCTGTGACCTCACAGGAAGCACTTGGTGCCCTGAGGTCAAGCTTGAATGGTGGTTCCTTGCACAACCTCAGTTCGAGGTACAGCTCCCTCTTTTGACCACTGTTGGTCAGTGTTTCGTGAGGTTTGTGTTCTTTTGTTTCTGTTTCAGTTTATATCAGTTTAACTAATTGTATTTGTTGTTTTCCTATGGAACACTTCAGACTTACACAGTAGCTGAGAGTTTTCTTTCATTACTAGACTGATATATTTGACACATGGAAGAACCATGATTAAGCATACACAGGAAGCTTTCAAAAGGGCAAATATCAATAATCCTCTTGTCGCACACGCAAATCTCAAGTGCATGAAACCTAAGGCACCTTTTGACTGCTGAGTCTGCTGTGTTTCAAAGTGGAAAGTTGTTTTCAGTTTCATGGCACTTAGCATTTATTTTCCTTTCCATTCTGATTTCTTTGTAAACTTGTTTAAGAGTCTTGATTTAACATGCCTTTTAAAAGGAGCACTAAAATAAACTATAAAGAAGCTAACAAATAAAGAAGTGTTTTAAAGGAACAGTTCTTTCCAATAAGGAAAACAATTTTGGTTAAATTCATGGGCTGTCCCCCATTTGTTTCTACTTGTGTTGTTGTTGTTGTTGTTACAGGAAAAAGTGATGTTTGCCAAATTAATCATCATACTAGTGATATCTGTCACCATGGTAATTCCTCTCATTTCTTCTGCACTCCCCTTATTGTCAATATTCATGCCATTGCAGGAAAAAGTGATGTTTACCAATTTAATGATCATATAGTAGTAATAGTCACCGTGGGTACCGTATTCCACTCATAACTCTTGTTCTCCCATCAGTGTGAGTGTTCATGTTTTTGTTGCAGGAAAATAGACTCGTTCGCAAAATCGATAATGGCTACCATGGTAATTTTCCTCCATTTCTCCTGCACCCTTCTTAGTGTGAATGTTCATCTTGGAGACGGCTACCAGCTGTCTACAGCGAGTTCTGAGCTCTCGGGGAAGAGCCGTCGCCAGCTCTTTGAGGAGTCGATGGCCAAGGTCTACAGAAGGCTGCACTTCAATGTCAAAGCCAACAAGTATCAACCCATAGCTTCTTGGAACAGGGTGATCCCTAAACCGAGTCTATGGGAATGAGATAGTTTAGGAGTCGATGGGTTGATGATCCAAGTTGTTTGACTGGAGTATGCTTCACATTTTATAATAAACATGGTGGCTAGGGTCTACCGCAGTCTTAACAGCAATGTGAAAGCCAACAAGTATTAAAGGGCATATACTGTACTGGGAAGGCAAAAAAGCCTTCAAAGTGTAATTGTTAGCAATCTTCTTGCCAATGGTCTTAAATTCAGGTATTGTCTATTTTAGAAGCTTGCAGAAAGTTATTTGCCCTCAAATGGTCTACATTTGGAGTAATGAGTGATTAAATCACAAATCCTCAAAATGTTCGGCCCGAACATTTTGAGGATTTAATCATTAATCATTAATAACTCCAAATGTAGACCATTTGAGGGCAAATAACTTTCTGCAAGCTTCTAAAATAGACAATACCTGAATTTAAGACCATTGGCAAGAAGATTGCTAACAATTACACTTTGAAGGCTTTTTTGCCTTCCCAGTACAGTATATGCCCTTTAACCCATCGCTTCTACAAACAGGATGATCCATGTACAATGTCTATGGGAATGAGATGGTTTAGGAGTCGATTTGTTCATTTGCCAATGTCTGTATCTGGAGTATGTTTCAGGTTATATAATGTACATAATGACCAGTGTCTACCTTAGGCTGCAGAGGAATGGCCAAGCCAACACATATTCACCCTTTATTTGTACAAAATTCCATCAATGGCGCATACATATTTATTATGTGTCTATGAAAAGAGAGCTTCTCATTATGACTGCACAAAGACATTTTTTTTTTTTACAGAATTCAAATAATCTTTTTACTTGTTTAAATTTGTTTGTTTTTTTAACTGTAATATTTGACATTGTAGCTACAATATGGTCCTCACTCCCCAATTGATGTTGACAGGAACAGACATTTATGAATTGTCAGGGATCCAATTGACAGTATGCTGAAAGGTGTAACTTATGGGAAGCTCCCTAAAAATAGTTTACAATCGTCTCAGCGACATGAATAACATACTCTAGGGCTTGTTAATGATAACTTACAAAAACCACCAGAGCGGATGGGATGTTGATTGACAACCATTAGAAAGAGTATAGCTGAGAGCATAAATATTCCAGATATAAATAAAAGTGCCAATTTTTCTAAATGACAACAAAAACATGGTGATTTTCTTATTATATGTTCAGGTTCATTTGCGAAATGGTAGTGATGGTAGAATGGGCTAGTTTGTTAGAATCTGTTATGGACAATCAAGTATTTTATTATACACATGTCTTTCTCAGGTACTCCTGGCGACCTGTAGGATATTGTAAAACAAACTTACAGTACACTGTATGTGTGTTTTGTGTGTCTATTAGTTATTTATGTGTATCAATATGTTGTGACGTTTTCTTTAGCTAGGCTGGCCCTTATGCGTTTCTTATATTTATGCTGTATATATAATTTCAAATGAACTATTTCAAAAATCTATATAACTGTGCATCCATTATCATTCGAGATAGAACAAATATTTTGTAGAGTGTTGCATTTATGGGGCCCAACATGAATTTAGTAAAATGCAATGACTCACTATGTGTGGACAAGTTCTAAAGTTCAACAATCTTGCTTGTGATGTGTTTCATGGTAAATTTCTCATGAATCTTTAGGTATTTATATTTTAGTCAAGTGTGTTTATGATGATGGGAAATAACATGCAAACGTTATCGATTTATTGAATATCTGGTGCAGTGGTGGCGCATGTTATTTTTGTTTACATTTTGCGTGAGTATTTTTCTTGGAACCTACACCTGCCTGTCTATTTTACATATGCTCTGCAAAATCAACCTAAAGCTTTAGATCTAGCTGCCCCATGTAATATGAATAGAACCCTTTCACATCCATTTACTATGTTGCAATAGTATTACAAATAGTGTTGCCAATTTGAAAGTTAAATAGATTATGGTACGCTGTTTTCCAGAATATCATTTAGAGCACATACGATCATTATCTTAACTTTCAAATTGGCAACACTATTTTTCAAACATGCATGTCAAATTAATGTACATTCCCATAGAAAATTTAAAAAAAAAATCATCAAGAAAATACAGTTTCCAGCTACAAGTCATCCAATTTGAAGAGCAAATAGGTAATTGAATCATTTTCAGGGAATTTGAAAATTTAAGATTTAATAGTAATTTAATTGATCTTGATTTTACTTTGAAATATAAGTGGTATATATGTGAAGTGGTATACATGTCACTAAACAAGAAAATGGGTTAATCTTGTGCAGAATTTGAAGTCTATTCATTCGATGCATATATTTCATAATTTGTAGTATTTGATATCAATATAGGGAGAGTAGTTGGGTCCCTATCAACATATTTGTTGTGCTTGCATTGCCTGGAATTAGCCAATAGCATGACAGACCCCATCCCACCCACCTAATATGAGTTCTTGAAATAGATTTCAATGATGAAATTGAGTGCAGATGTATTGAATGAAATATTGACATTGCAATTGTGCCTCCATATGTTATGACAATTTGTTGCTGCATGTAAAGAGGACAGTATATATAGTTGAGAATAAATTGAAGTATTGAAAAAATGTGTGTACCTGTTTTTGTGTTTGCACCAATTTGTGCATTTGTTGTTGAATGTTTAGCCGCTCGTAAGCCATATACAACTGCTGTTTTTTTTTTTTTTTTTTTTTTTTTTTAGAGCTTAGAGTAATAAGTAAACTTGAGAAAAATGTAACCCTAACCCTATCATAACCAAGCCAGGTCAACCCCATGTACATTGGTATACATTTCATTGCATAAACCTATGGTACTGAGAGTGTTTACATGTTTGATGATGAATAGATTGATGAAATTGATATGAGTGAGAAAAAGGCATGAGAGAGGGGGAAGATAAATGCAAATGGAGAGGGTAGGGGGAGAAAAAGGAAAGTGAAACAGACTGAAAGGGGGTGGGGGGGGGGAGAGAGAGAGAGAGAGAGAGAGAGAGAGAGAGAGAGAGAGAGAGAGAGAGAGAGAGAGAGAAAGAGAGAGAAGAGCGAGAGAAGAGGAGATCGAGAGTATGTAAGCACGAACCAGTAGACAGCGGGGATTTCCCGAACTTCCTCTGCTGCCAGAAGCTCCATATGGAGCCTGCATAGTTTACATAAGTTTTGCTCTCACAATAAGATGAAATGAAACAAAGCTTAGTTCAATTTACAAAGAAATTTTAGGCATACACCCAGTAGTAAGGATAGCGTGCTCCATCCTGTAAATGAACGAAAAACAAGTCAGACAAAAATCTTGGAACCAGACGGGATTTGAACCTGCAGTCTACTGCTTACCGGGCAGCGACTTGACCACGCAAGCTATTTCTAGTTCACGGGTCAAGACACGACAACATGGAAACAAATACCCGAAAGAGTCTCATTTCATCTGACTCATTAATATTCATGAGTAGTCCGCCGTAGGGACAATTTTGGTGAAAAGGTTTCCTGGGGTAATTTCAATTTACAAAGAAATTTTAGGCATACACCCAGTAGTAAGGATAGCGTGCTCCATCCTGTATATGAACGAAAAACAAGTCAGACAAAAATCTTGGAACCAGACGGGATTTGAACCTGCAGTCTACTGCTTACCGGGCAGCGACTTAACCACGCAAGCTATTTCTAGTTCACGGGTCAAGACACGACAACATGGAAACAAATACCCGAAAGAGTCTCATTTCATCTGACTCATTAATATTCATGAGTAGTCCGCCGTAGGGACAATTTTGGTGAAAAGGTTTCCTGGGGTAATTTCAATTTACAAAGAAATTTTAGGCATACACCCAGTAGTAAGGATAGCGTGCTCCATCCTGTAAATGAACGAAAAACAAGTCAGACAAAAATCTTGGAACCAGACGGGATTTGAACCTGCAGTCTACTGCTTACCGGCAGCGACTTAACCACGCATGTTGTCGTGTCTTGACCCGTGAACTAGAAATAGCTTGCGTGGTTAAGTCGCTGCCCGGTAAGCAGTAGACTGCAGGTTCAAATCCCGTCTGGTTCCAAGATTTTTGTCTGACTTGTTTTTCGTTCATTTACAGGATGGAGCACGCTATCCTTACTACTGGGTGTATGCCTAAAATTTCTTTGTAAATTGAAATTACCCCAGGAAACCTTTTCACCAAAGCTTAGTTCATGTGGAATTTGAGTGTTAGCTGAATTATGTTAAGATTGATGGTTCACATTCTATTAAAATACAAAATATTGCAGGCTGCGGCATATTTTTGCCATCAGAATAGAAAAATAGAATAGATTTCCTTCAAACTGGTAGTAAACATGACTATCCTGATTTAAGACAGGGCGTCCCTTTTGCAAGTCAAAAAAGAAATGCAATTTTATGATAGAACGGATAATGGAAGAAGCTAGTTACTGTATCAGAACTTCCCTCCAAATAATTGAACTAGAAACTGGCTTTAAGCGACAATAATAATACCGATCGCTAGATTTTGAGGAGGTTTTGGCCAGGTCGTTCAAAACCTGAAGCCTAGAGACCGGAGACCGATGTGCGCTAAGATCCGCATCGGTCCGCTCCACGTATAGTATACGCGCTCAATGGGAGCAATGCCCGCATCGCACGCTGACAATAAGCCAGTTCGTAATTACAATTTGCGCATGAGCAGATGAAGGTCATAGTGACCAAACCAGCTTGTTGGTTTTTAAATCACTGAGATAAGCATCATCATTTATAAGTTATTTTAGAATATGCTTGTTATCCAATTTATAAAAGAACACCAAGGTGTTCAATCATGGGGTATTTGACAACAGGCCAAACGACAACAATTAGTTTGCAATAAACAATGTAATAGAAGCTTTCCCAATTGTTCACAGACCGTAGCCTACTATTCTTGTCACCTGTTTTGAGATGGTTCCTTTATTAGAGGTTGAATATCGCAAATTGCTATGTCGGGTAAGCACATTACGTAACATCTCCTTTTGAAATGATATATTAATCAACTGCTTATCCTAATGAAAAAGGGAAAGGTCATAGTGACCAAACTTGCTCCAGAGCTAACTACGAACTGGTGTATTGTAGACATGATCGGTGCGTTTCAAACGTAAACAAGGATATCTTTTCACTTCTCCTTAAAATTTTCGCGAAGCTATGACTAGCGTGATTCCTACCCAGTTTCATGACTTTTGCAAATGCGACATTATGTTTTTAAGTCTTTTTCAGTTCAAAATTAGTATCTGTGTAGTGCAAAAAAATACTTCAAAAAGATTTACATTTTTCTTTTAGCAATTGCGGAGGGCTCAGTTATATTCCTATAGTCTCTGAAAACTTGAGTTAACACTTCAATATAAAGGTGGTATTTTTCATGTTTTTTAAGCGGGGAAAAACGCACGTCTGAGTTCCAAAATCACCATTATAAGAGTAATCTTGTTTATATATGGATAAGTGGAACCGCTTCACATAAGCCATATTCGTAATACTCGCTTACTCTCATCCACGCTCTCTCGTACTCCTATATTTCTCTCTTCATATCTCTCTCTTTCTACCTGTCTCTCTCTCTTTCTCTCTCTCTTTCTCTCTCCATCTCTCTCTCTCTCTCTCCCAACATACAAACATATGCATACCCTCATTTCCCACAGTTGCCCAATACTCGCTTAATATATATGAGATCCACTTTTCCTGAATATAGGCCTGTTTAATTTCATATGACTTCCTGCAATCACCTGGCTATTGAGTTCAATAATGGAAAAATTATGTTCGTTTGGAAATCTTCTCTGTTTGGCCTCCATATGTTCCAAGATTAAATTTTTTATCTGTGTGTGTAACCACTGGTACACGGTTCCCCTCTCACCATGACCCACTTAACGTCGTTTGTAATCCTTGATCGATGAAAGAAGGGCTTTTCCTTTGGCTAAACAAAGGAAGATGCGTGCAACGGAGCAATACACTTTCCCTTCAGCCATTCATTTGAATGCTTATGTAACAACGTTCTCTTGTTGACCAACCAAGCCATGCTATTCAGGGTTTGAAACACCGAGCGGATACAGCTATGTATATCACGCGCAAGTAAAGCGCCTTTGAAATTGGTTGTAAATTACAATACATTAGCGACATTGCTGAAAAGTGATAGCTGATTTGAGTTGGACCAATCTTCCATGGACACGAGAGGCATGCCTCGATCATTGTGTCACGATCTTACCATACCGTTACATTCAAGGAATATGTAAGTATCATGTGATTGGTGTCGAAGTGTCGTATTTAGAAATACCGTATAGGCCTATGTATGAATATGCAGTAGATACATTAACACGCGTACTATGCAGGTGCAGGGTATGTAAATTACTCATGTACTAAAACGGTCGCTCACCGTATAGGTCTCGTATAGTTTTCAATTGGGAGAAAGATAATCAGTCATGAAAATGGTTATAGTTGTTATCGTTCAAATCCCCTTTCCCAGCTTTATCTCTGTATCGAACCCTTCTCTACCCCCGTTCTTTTTATTTCCCTCTCTCTAAATATATCCCTCTCTCTTAATATTTCCCCTCTCTTTATATTCCCCCTGTATATACCCCCTCTCTATATATTCCCCCTTCTCTTAATATTTCCCCTGTATATATCCCCCTCTCTGTATATTCCCCTCTCTCTTAATATTCCCCCTCTCTTTATATCTCCCATCTCTACAATTAATGCCCCCTATCTTTATATTTCCTCTCTTTATATTTCTCCCTTATATTCCCACTCTCTCTCTCTCCTCCCCCTTCCTCGCCCGATCTCATGCTCCATCTCATTGCATCCATTCCTAGCTCCCGTTTTTACAACTCACATACTACCACAATCCTCCATAATATTGAAAATGCGAATGTGTAATTTACCACGTTTGCTACAAAGGCACCCCCCCCCCGCAATTCAATATGCAACGATCAATATAACATTTCACATGATACGGCGGATATCATTGGTAATAACAAATACCGCTGTTCTTCCATGAGGGTCCTTATCAAGGCATACATATAGTGATAAACTACACTATGGTAATAGTGTTGAGAATAATGTCGGATATATATACTGCGCAATTGATTGTGATTTAAGGCGGAAGTAACCCATTGACGCGGTATACCGTTATTATGATAAAGGGTAAAAAAAAAGTGCATTTGTAGCCTTTTTCATGTAGAAAAGCCGTGCAGCTGCTCTTGTGACAATACCATCTATTTTTGGGGAATCAGTAGTGCGCCGATACGCCCGATATGTACAATGTATTGCAATAATCTCTGTATTGCAATAATCCCCACCGTGCGTCTTTATTCACATCACATCTCTCTAGTTTCTCGTGTTATACAATCTTGAAGATGTTTGTGTCTTGTCTTTGTAGATGCAGTCACCTTGAGGAGACCATGACGTAGAGCCAAGGAATGTTGTAGACGTCCTGCCCTCACTTCCATTTTTTTTTCCTTATTATAATTTCTGCACTTCATTGGATCAATGGGTAAGAAGCCGTTTATAAATTCCTCCATAATAACCACTCTATACTTTTCTATGGATTTTTAAATACAAATTAGTATGTGATCTTCTAGTCATAATACCACAGTATCTTTCCATGATTAACGTCAAATTGATATTTGTATTTTCCATCATAAAGCCTTTGAAAGTGAATATATATATAACGAATTACCCTTATCATCTTATTGATTTGTTGTTAAGTTTAGTTGTCAATTTCTCTTTTAATGCATTTTATAATGAGTTATGCTACTAGGTATTTTATTAGAAATCATGTTAATTTCACTATGATTCAACTTCAAATAATTGAATTCAAACATGACCCAAAGTGATGTTTCATTTAATTATTTGTCATATTCGTAGCGTAGAACTGCTGGTATGATTAATTTACCCAGGGTAGCCCCTTCAGTGTTTGAACACTGTTCTACCAGGGGGCCCTGCTCTGACAACACAACATAGCTTACATATATACAAACAAATAACATGTACAGTTCAGTGAGAAATAAACAACATTGTAATCATGCTGTCATGTAATCATGTAATCATGCCCTCTATAAACGTTATCCTGCGTAGGAGTAAGAAATACATCGAGAATAAAATGAATATACATTATCATGCTTTGGTCGTGTACAGGTTCAAATCACCGAAAGGCAGACGGTTCAATCTCAGCATTTTAGTGTTATTCAATTATATATATTATATATATATATACAAAATGTGTGTGTGTGTGTGTGTGTGTGTGTGTGTGTGTGTGTGTGTGTGTGTGTGTGTGTGTGTGTGTGTGTGTGTGTGTGTGCGTGCGTGTTTGTGTGTGTGTGTTTTTGGATGGGGTATACATAAACACTAACCTGTCATTATTTGTGACACCATGTTCCTGCTCACAGCGAAACAACGGTTTTCGAGGGGCCCTGAAGTACAAGCTGAAAATGTACACAGCCGGCTCGAGCAACAGCGGAAAGCCTCACCATCTTCATCATCCTCAGCTTGACCATCTCCATAGTAACCCTCATCACCTACTTTACGGCCAACGCCAGGGAGCTGACCCTAGCTCGCGCCAAGCACCTCAGCAACACCCGAGTCCTTACGCCGCCCAAGCCTCCCCCGCCGGCCGAACCCATGTCCGCAAACCAGTACGTGGTCTTTTTTTTTATCCTTTCACAATTTTATCCCCCCCCCCCCCCATAAAAGAAATAAAATCACCTTCAATAAGCCAGTTCGTAATTACAATTTGCGCATGAGCAGATGAAGGTCATAGTGACCAAACCAGCTTGTTGGTTTTTAAATCACTGAGATAAGCATCATCATTTAAGTTATTTTAGAATATGCTTGTTTTCCCAATTTATAAAAGAACACCAAGGTGTTCAATCATGGGGGTTTTTGACAACAGGCCAAACGACAACAATTAGTTTACAATAAACAATGTAATAGAAGCTTTCCCAATTGTTCACAGACCATAGACTACTATTCTTGTCACCTGTTTTTGAGATGGTTCCTTTATTAGAGGTTGAATATCGCAAATTGCTATGTCGGGTAAGCACATTACGTAACATCTCCTTTTGAAATGATATATTAAATCAACTGCTTATCCTAATGAAAAAGGGAAAGGTCATAGTGACCAAACTTGCTCCAGAGCTAACTACGAACTGGTGTATTGCCCGTAGCCCCTATGCCCCCCTTCCTTCCTATAAGAAATAACAACCAAAAGCACGAATCAACATCAATATCTAGGGCTATAGCTTGCCGGACGATTATAATAATCGTAACCCAGGCAAATAATATTTCACATCCGTACCCCATCCCCGTCTATAACACCCATGGCGTATACCGATGGAGTACAGTGGGGTACCTCACCCCCCTCCCCCACCCCCCCCCCCCCCCCCCCCCCCACCCAAATAAAAACACGAAGAAAGTACAACACCACTAAACTCACCCCCCAGAAAATCCGTTATAATTTGGAAAGATGGATATCAGAATATATTATTCAATCAAACGGAAATGAAATACAAAGGGGGTGAAATCCCGAATTCACCATTCATCCCTTTGTATTTCATTTTCATTTGATTGGATGATACCTATCATCTCAAATTATAAGGGATGTTCAATATCGCAACGCAAATATATACCAACGGGAACGACAATGGAAAAGACCAACTGTTTAAAACTCATAACGCTTTAGGAACCATCATCGGCTTGTATGCCTTTTAGTAGAACTTCGATGTACAAGTCACGCCCAAAATATGACCTGACTGACGATCCGGCTTAAAACACGATAAAAAACAACATTTTACTGGATGAAAGCCTATACTATGATGCATATAGCAATAAATTTGTCTTA
>CAVLGW020000263.1:0-20462 GCA_963669155.1 Arbacia lixula
CCTCGGGCGCTGACAGAACACCGCCCCCCCCCCCACACACACACACACACACACTTTTTTCTATAAAAATGAACGAATAAATGAATATATTTCAGTTCCACTTATTCATTTTAAAGGGACGAGAATTATAGTCCAGGTTGGCTCCCTTTAACAAGGCTGGTCATAATCAGCCAGTGCAGTTTGTATTAGAGCACTCAGGGAAAGGCGAACAACAACCATGTTAGCTTTTAGGCTGACATTTGGAACTCTCGAAATTGAGTCATTTGCTCGCAGTACTTGAAAAAATCGTAATGTTCGAAAGGGAGGAATCCGTGTGCAAATGCATAGATGCGAAAAACGACCAGAAAAACAACCTTTCAATAGATAGTCATGACCATCTGTCATGTATATGTTGTTTTTGGAATGGGACGTAAAGGTCGGCAGACATAGAACATTGGAATTATGTAGAAAAAGATATTTATGTATTCTTTTAAAGAAATACAAGTGAGACTTATCATTTTCATCTCACAGCATTCATTCAAAAATCGGGAAAGGAATTTTTTTTAATTTGAACAAACAGATATCCTGCATGAACATAATATGACAGTTATACATTTGTAATAATGTACGTGAACAACATTATTATCAATTTCTTGTAGATTTTACAAGCCTCGTTTCACATGACGTCACATTCTCTATAGCAGTTTTCAAGCACGATAAACACGTGATGTCTTTTAAAGTCTCGCTTCAAATTAGAACTTTAAGTGATGCTAATTCGTGGATTCCAATCAACAAGGCGGACTTAGTAATTTAGTAAAAACCTTAGGCAAATCATCCAAGCCGTGGAACGTTTCGAGAAAAATAAGATTCGTGAACATAATCTCTACACGATTTGATAACGTTGTACACATTGAGTTATTGTTTGCCTTTAATGTTTTATATGTAATCATGGTTAACTCGTCTATGATATGTTTGAGAGCTAATGTTGAGATATATTATAGAGGCTTAAAGACAGGGTGTCCGTTCTGCAGGTCACGAATATTATTTTAAAACCAAAAAAAAAACGGAAATGGAAAAAGATACTATATCAGAACTTCCCTCTTAAAAACAAAATTAGAAACTGACTTAAAGCGAAATCATAGCGATCTATGGAACTTGAGGAGGTTTTGAGCTGGTCGTCCGAAATCTATAGCCTACAGATCGGGGACTGATTTGATATGCCCCACCACAATGCATGCGTTCAATAGCAGTATGCCCGCGGTGTGCGACGCTAGTATTCTTACATCCAAACCATGGACGTTTATCCTTCCCTATATGCAGATCGTTTTTTCGCCGAGCTTTATCGACTTCAAGCTACTTTTGGTTCGCGTAATGCGAAAGAGCAACGCGTCTTAACGGTCTGAATAATTGCTTTAATCTAAGCTTTAAGGATCAACATATCGTATTTTAAACAGAGCGAATATGGTGATCATATTCCCGGAAAACGACCTCAAAGAAGCCTCCCCTGTGACTTGCTTTACGCCGCATAAAACCTGATATAAAAAAAGCATTTTAAGCGATGCGTCTTGTAGCATTGACCATGTCACGTGACTTGCAATCTTCAAAGACGGCGCTAATCGGCTTTTCATTATAATCCTTCATATCTGGTATCTGACCTGATTGCAATATCTGATGTACACAGATTTTCTTACTACCTACATAGGTATGAATACAGCTTAAAACTCAAACTGTGTTTGATAAAAAAAAAAAAAACGAAATTAAGTGTCACACTCTTCTAAAAGAGACTTTGCGTAACCCAAGTGGACTTGCAAATTTGTAAAGTATTTTTCGTCTTTACTCTTAAAATAAATGTGATGCTTCAATTGTGTTATTCTTCTCACCCTATTCGTTATGAATGTTTAATATTTTCTTACATATCTCTCTCTCTCTTTCTTTCTCTCTCTCTCTCTCTCTCCCTCTCTCTCTCTCTCTTCTCTCTCTTCTCTCTCTCTCTCTCTCTCTCTCTCTCTCTCTCTCTCTCTCTCTCTCTCTCTCTCTAAGTGCATGCCACAAATGGCTGGACTAGCTCCACCTCCTGATGACCTGCACCTCTCCCTACAATGTATGCATTCAGACTGGTCATCCAGTCCATCATCTATTCCCTTTCTCTTCCTCTCTTTCTATCATGTCTATCTATACTCCTAAACTCGAAGACGAAGTTTGAATTCTCAAACTACGAAGACAATGAGATCAAAACGATAAAAGTGTTGCACTGCTCGCGTTAAATGCTACACTTGGATCAGCATCATCATACCCAAGGCAAGCAGTCTACCGGTTCCGTCCGACAGTGCAAACACGCCCTCACCTGTCGCATCTCTAAAGCCCCCGTCACACTTATTCGGAATCAGCAGGAATCAAGCAGAACCAGCCGGAATGAAAATTTTTCAAAATTCGAGCCACATTCGGGAGGGAATTTCGACTTGAGCTAAATATGTAAAAATGCCGTTCGAATACTTAGAATTCCCTCGATCCCATCTCGCAAGAGTCTTGCACATCCGGGTTTATTGGCTCTCGAATGCAGCTCGATTGTAGTTGGAACACAATATGAATATTTAGAATGCAGTTAGAACGCAGTCAGAGTGCTGTTGGACTGCACTTTGAATGCCGTTCGATATTTTTCCAGTTCGAATGCACCTCGAATGTTTTGAGCATTAACAAAACATTTGGGCCGGACACATGAATGGACCCGAATATTCGGAATGCACTCAGAATGCAGTCAGAATGCACTTCGAATATCCAGGAATGTGCCAAGAATTGTCATTCCGATGGCGTTCCGGCTTATTCCGCCTCTAGTGTGACTAGGGTATTAAGCACAAACATTAAATGAAAGCCAACTCCTTGTGACTTGTTACATGCAGCAGACGGTACGCACAATAGGATCCCCATCCTGCATTCATGACATCATTACTCTTAATGAAAAACCCCATCCCCGACCCTTACCCTAACCCTAGGCTAGCCCTGACTTTATCCCAGCTGGCAGATTGTTGAATATTCATGAGTAGGTTCACGCACATCAATAAGTTGATGAATAACCCCAACCCTGACTCTAACCCAGCTGACAGATTGTTGAATATTCATGAGTAGGTTAATGCATATTGATTAGATGACACAGGATGGGAGCCTATACAGTTCCTACCGCAGCTGACAGATTGTTGAATATTCATGATTAGGTTAAAGTATATCAATAAATTGATGAATAGCCCCAACCCTGATCCTTACCCACCTGACAGATTGTTGAATATACATGAGTAGCTTCACGCAAATCAATAAGTTGACGAATAACCCCAACCCTGACTCTAACCCAGCTGATAGATTGTTGAATATCCATGAGTAGGTTAATGCATATTGATTAGATGACGCAGGATAGGAGCCTATACAGTTCCTAGTGCAGCTGACAGGGGCAGAGAGGGCCGCTATAACGCGCCTCTCTCCGCTCGGCTCAGACCAGCTCCTCTTTAACGAGGAGCTTCTCCAGAAGATCTGGGCGTAGTCTGCCCACCAGACTCAGTGAAACAAATCATAGAAAATAACATGTACGATGAAATGAAGGAAAGCAGTAGCAGTTGGTATCATTCCAATTTGTCGAGCTTTGCGACGATGAATGACATCTTTCAGAAAAAGGGCTAGTTGATGTCCGTTCAACTCCAGGCATTATTATGTTAGCGAAATTACATAGAACAAAGTCTGAGCTGTAAGAGCGAAGTATTATATGAAAGACGGCCAAAGCGATAAATGGCAGGAGTGGTCGGTGGTACGTGATTTCCGTTTGACAATCGGGCAAAATGTGTATGTTAAAAATGTTCAGCTCTCTTGTAGGCGTGGTGACGATTATGACGCATGATGGTATAGTCTTCTCCTTTGTATTCACTCTTTGTTTTCACTCAAAGCTGCACTTTCACATTACAATTGCTCTTTGTTTATCGTCTCACGTCCCTTCCCTCAGAACACCCCCACCCCTCCCTCGTTTCTCATTTAACTCCTTCTTCTCTCTTTCTCTATCTCTCTGTTTTGTCTTCAGATTTCTTTACCGCAGTTCAATGCTCTATCGCAATGTTGGTGTGAGAGGCAATGATAACAACACATGAACATGATGACGTTTCATCAATCACACACACATACAATTTCAAAAAGGATATGCTATCTAAATAAGATATTAACTTATACGCTCTGACATTTTGTTTGCCTGTTCATGCTATTCCATCGGTACTTTTTTGTCATGCAATAAAAATGTAACGGCCTAAATACAACAAATTATATTTATAATATATTTTGGACATTCTATTTTCCCTTTTGTTTACCTGCTATCAGTTTCTTTGCCATTTTCTTCACTTTCTGCAAGTACAAATAGGCCGGTCAAAATATTTTTGAAATATCTACCCGAAAATCCTATTGTTTAAATGTTTGCGGTTTCATTTAATTCCTTAATATCGTATCAATCTAAAATCCTGAAAAATTGCTACGTATAATACGCAGTATTGTATCTCTTTACATAAAGTAGGTCGCCAAATTTGAGGTCATTTTACTATTACCAGCATTGGACTAGTACAGTGTCATACATTCAAGCGCTCTTCCTCGAAATCCGTCGTAAAACGACTGAACTCAGTTATCGCTTTCCGTAGCGTCAACAAAAACTGGCGCCGCATTCTCTGGCTCGCTAAAGTGGTTCACTTCTTTTATGCGCGTGTTTTTAGGTTTGAGCATACACCCTTCTGCATTCATGCCCATTCCTCCATCTTTTCATGAGGATTATGGTTTCTATACACTTCGCTCTCAACCCTTCGGAGACCGCAAACCACTGTTTTTAAGGTTATAGCCGCCGTCAAGTGTGTTTTGCCCTCGACCAATAACAGCACTCGAGTCCACAAACAGATCGAATTTCAAATTAGTCGCGAAAGCCGATACTATTTGGCGCACTAAAGCCACGGCGATATTTTCAGAGAATAAAGAGAATAACAAGATAAGCAAGCTGATTCCCACTTCATTAACCAAGGTTTAAAGAACGCAGTGTGAAATGGGTGCTCAACTTAAAAAGAACGTGGTGTGAGATGGGTGTATGCGTTCAACGAATGTGGTTTGAAGTGTGTGCATTTGTTAACATGGTTAAGAGAATGTTGGTTAAAACGAGTGCATTAGTTAATAGAGTGCGGTGTAAAACGGGTGCATGCCTTGAAAGAACGCGATCTGAAATGGTGTATCAGTTAAAAGAACGTGGTGTGAAGCGCGTGTATCTCCTAAAAGAACATTTGTGTGAAATGGGTTTATAAGTCAAACGAACGGGTGTGATATGGGTTCAATAGTGTTTAAAGAACGTAGTGTGATTGGGTGTATCAATTAAAAGAACATGCTGTGAAAGGTGTTCAATAATTAAACAAAGGTGGTGTGAAGTGGGTATCGTGGTGAGAAACGGGTGTAACTACCATGGTAACACTGCTCGACAGCAAATCAAATTCAAGGCTTTCATAGCAGTTGCCATTGGTAGCAAAGTTACCATTAATGGTAAATTTTATGCAACAAGGTCCAGCTACATAACACGAGAGTCAACAAGTGAATTAGATAAAGTAATAAAGAGAAGTAAAATAAAAAGGGATAACGATTACAATGTTCTCACCATCACCTCTTTGATGACCAAATGAAATTAATATATGGCATTAGCTATCGTTTCACATATATTTCATAAAAAAAAAACATCATACAGCAAATGGGTGGTCCACTGAAATGAGACACGGCAATATAGTTTGGTATAAAGTTTGAAAAATGAAAAAAAAAATGAATATGAAGAAGACCAAAGTAATGGCAGATTTATCAGTTCAACACAAACCAGTCACAATTAATGGAACACAGTTGGAGCATGTATCTGAATACATCTACCTGGGTCAACGATTCACACTTACTGAAAGAAATCAAGACAATGAAATAAGGAGGAGGATCAAAACAGGCTGGCAAACATTTGGGAGATATAGCCACTTCATGAAGGGTAATCTGCCATTGTGTTTGAAAAAGAAAGTATATGACCAGTGCATTCTCCCGTCAATGACATATGCATCAGAAACATGGTCTCTAACAACTAAAATGGAGAGAAAGTTAGCCGCCGCACAACATAACATGGAGCGAAGTATGCTCAACATCACTTACAAAGATCGCAAAACCAATAAATGGATAAGGGAGCAGACCAAGGTCAGGGACATAATGAAAGTAATCAAACAACGTAAATGGAAATGGGCTGGCCATGTCTCCAGAAGGAGAGATGGAAGATGGAGTACAAAAATTACTGAATGGACACCTCTTGACGGAAAAAGAAACAGAGGCAGACAAAGAAAGAGATGGAGAGATGAAATAGGGCAATTCTGGCATGATGCCAACTGGTATAAATATGCGAGGGAAAGAGATAATTGGAGAGACCATGCTGAGGCCTTCATCCAGCAGTGGATCGACAACGGCTGAAGAAGAAAGTTTGAATTCACTTACCATGCTGCATAAATCCAACTGGTCACGAGTCACATTCCTGCAGAAGAGAACAAGTAAAGGAAAATTGAAGACGATAGCAAAGTGTTTTAAACTAGCCAACGAGCAATACCATTATTGGAAATCGAGCTTCGTTGCTCAGTGATATCAGCTTGCCTACTGTACACCAACCGTATGTTATAAACAATAAATGTGATCTTGCATATTTTTTTAAAGGGCATATACTGTACTGGGAAGGCAAAAAAGCATTCAAAACAAATACAAAAGGTAATTGTTAGCATTCTTCTTGCCAATGGTCTTCAATTCATGTATTTTAGAAGCTTGCTGAAAGTTATTTGCCCTCAAATGATCCACATTTGGAGTAATGAGTGATTAAATCACAAATCCTCAAAATGTTTGACCCGAACATTTTGAGGATTTAATCATTAATTACTTCAAATGTGGATCATTTGAGGGAAAATAACTTTCAGCAGGCTCCTAAAATAGACAATACATGAATTTAAGGCCATTGGCAAGAAGATTGCTCACAATTACCTCTTGTCTTTGTTTTGAAGGCTTTTTTGCCTTCCCAGTACAGTATATACCCTTTAAAAACATGGTGGCCCATTTGCAAAAGTCATGCAATTCAAGTCGGATCAGCAGTATAAGGTAAACATCACGTAAATTAAATTTCACGGTCATAGCTTCACGGATCTTTTCAGGAGAAGTGAAAAACTATCACTAGTGCCATTCTCATTGGGCTTAAAAAATCGTGAAGTTATAGAAAAATCGCGAAGTTAGGGTGAAAGTTGCCTAGCAACCGTACCAAAAGCCGAATGGTCATATTGTCCCTGTCCCCTCACTTCGAGATTTTTCTAACTTCTCAATTTGTTGAAGTCCAATCAGAATGGCACTACTGTTTACGTTTAGCGTTGTTTGGAATGTAACGACCACGGCTCACTTGCACATTCATGTACCATATTAAAACGTTCGCTCAACTGTGCGCCCCTTGCCTTAACGCATCAATGTGCGATCCCAAAACCGTGATATCGTAATGCATATTGCGGTTTCCAGTGTCTAGAATTTATGTCCCGGACGACCCGTCCAATAACTATCCGAAATTTAGCAATCAACATAATTGCGGTCAAAGTCATTTTCAGCTCTTATATTGCGAGGAAATTTCTTATCCAGTATTTTCTTCCATTTTGGACCCGCAAAATGACTACCTTATTTTCAACACTGTACTGATCATTTGTACAATTGTATATATCACATCGCACTCCCCTTTGACAATTCGTTCAAACTTGTCTTCCTAAAACAGCTATTCAATCGCTTTCAACGATATCCAGGCCTCTTCTTAGCATGAATTATGCACGTAAATACCATGGTAACCCTCTCGACAGTCAAACAAATTCAAGGTATCCCTAAAAGTTGATATTGGAAGCAAAGTTACGGTCAATGGTTAGTTTTATAAAACAGGGCCCTGGTTGTGCAGAATGATGTGAGCACATAACAGATACGCGGCGCAATGTACATTACGTCGTCCACCAACTGCTGTTACGTGCGCTTGTATGCCGAGGAATGTGAAGAGAAACGTATGAAATGTTCCGTTCAGTTTAAATACCACATTTGATGCATGATGCTTGCACAAATCTAACCCTTTCATTGCCATCCAACATGTATCTCTATGGAATGTGCGTGTATTACGTGTGAGTAAATTCACGTGTGGTATGCAGAGAGTTAACGCTTCCCATGCCAGATAAAATGCTGCTATATGAGATTTATGTACGTAACTGGCGACAACATTCACACACGACGTATAAAGAGTTAATACATACTTCACGGCTGTATAACCACTTGTACACCAGAATAAATGCTGTTCTATTGGATTTTTGTGTATTAATGGTTGGATTTTACAGAATGAGCACATTGAGGAATAATGTCGATTTCAGCATGCTATGCCACTATTCACCATGTAGGCCTACATTGTCACGTTTCAATTGTATATTAAACAACATCTGACTCTTGCGGCATTGCCATGGCAAACGGGTAGCTTATGGAAGCAGGAGTTCTGCAAATATCCGGACGTCCGTACACAGTGAGTGTGCATGCCACTGAATCTGTATATAGACGGAGAGAGACTAAGACGGTGGTTTGTACAATCGTTTTTGGGGGAAAACGACAAAAATAAGGATGCGAATTATGACGGAGGAGATAAGAGCTGCAATCGACCCGAAAGACGTGATCAAAGCCAGGTTTTCCCCCTTCAAACATTTTTTCGACTCAAAATCTGTGTCAGGTTTTAGTGCTCTGAATTTGCATCGTTCTGATGATGGCTATTGGTACTTGTGGAGAAATGTAAGACGGGGCGATGTAGGAAACGTTTTAAAGAGCATTTCAGATCGCGTCTTAAAAGATGAACGGGTAGTGTACAACTTGTATAGAATACAAGACGCGGTGCATAAATAGGCATTTGATCGCTCTCCCCTCCCTTCCCTCCCCCTCCCCCCTCTCCTCCCCCTCCCCACATCCCCTTTCCATCGTCTCTGTCTCTCTCTCTCTCTCTCTCTCGCTCTCCCCCTCTCTCTCTCTCTCTCTCTCTCTCTCTCTCTCTCTCCCTCTACGAATTTCTTTCCCTTTCATTTTTTCCTGTAACTTCGTTGCTCTCTTCCTGTTTTAAATATATCGTTCTTTCGCACTTTCTTTCGGACCCCCAATCTTTTCAGTCTCTCTTCCATTTCCACTCTCTCTCTCTCTCTCTCTCTCTCTTTCTCTCTCTCTCTCCTCCCTCTCTCTTCTTTCCTCTCATCCCCTATCCAATTCATCTCCTTCCTTTCTTCCTTTCTCTCCTTCTCTTTCGCCCTCCCTTTCTTCTTCTCCCTCTCTATATCCACTCCCTATCCATCCCTCACGTCAATGCCAGCGGCGGTTGTTTGGCGCGAAAAATCTGAAAAACAATTTCAATCGAAGCTGTGCGATCGATCTGAGCGGCATGTGCCCGATCAAATATCGCCATTTATGACCGTGATGTGGGTCTAATCCAAGGCCCGGTCCAGCTCGCATTACGCGTCACCTAGGCAAGGAGCAGGAAGACAGAACAAGGGAATGGTTAAAAGCAGAGAGATTAGAATAAATCTCACAGCTGGCTCAACGCGGCATGCAAAAGGGGTGTTTACCGATATTACGGGGAAAAGCACAGAAAGGTAGAAAGGTGAGGGACGTGGTTGAAAAGGATGGATGGTTGAAGTGCGATAGGCATGATCGGGTATGTTGCTATGAAATCGGTGCTTTTATTCATATAATGTGGAAGAGGTGATATCAACAATCCTGGATATAAGTTCCGGATGTGAACGAAATTTGTTGTTGGTTTTTCGCATCCTTTTGTTGTCTTTTGCGTAATAATGTCTGTGTACCTCTTCTTCTTCACCTCTGTCTTTTTCTTATTGGTGATATTCTACTTTTTTTCTTCTTCTTTCTCCCCTTCATTTTTTCATCTGTTTTTTTTTCCTTTTTTTTCTTTCCGCGTTTTTATTTTACCAATGTTAAGGAATAAGTGTGTGTCTATGCCTACTTCCCCTTTTTCAGAATGATCGTAACTTCCGTGATTATCACTCCTGTCTTTCGTCACATCACGTCAACTCTTGATGTACAATCGTTTTGGCGCACAAAAATGGTCATGTCCCATTTTCCGCCCTTGCCTTACCATCGTACAACCACCCTGTCAAGTTTCATTTGACACTGTTTGATACCATTAGTAGCCTCTACTGCTTCATCGGTGCGAGAGCTAGAGGCACATAACGATGATAATCAGGCTAACCATTATTTTGTGTTTGTCTCCTGTTTTCTAACATTCCTCTCAAATTCGTGTCTTTCTTTTCCTCGGGTAGCTTCGCACAGAGACCGGGGCACTGTCAGTGACTCGATGGACAATGTATGCCTCGACCGATATGACGAAGAGTTAAGTCGAAGGATCTAGCACAAGCCTTGTTCGGAATGCAGATCGACCTCGTGTAAATATGATGTCGGATGAACCGAGGTACGTGTCGCCATGGCAACGGTTAGGATGCCCTGATTGGGATTTGGCGCGCAGACTTCATTTTGGCGGGAAGTAGGCACGTACCTTGTTTGCTGGTCCGCAGTAACCTTCGAGGGGTGCTGATTGCATTTGGATGCATCCCGGAGTTTGCAGGTGGGATGGGGGCACGACTTGATGCACTCTCTCACCCCTTCCGACCCTCGCACCCCTGCCGGTTATCTCCTCCTATCTCTAATTCATCTTCTTCCTTTGCCCCTTCTTCTCACGTCTCTCAAACACTCTTCTCCTTTTCCGTCGTTTTTCTCTTTCTTTAACGTGCTTACATTTCCTTCACTCCCTATGATGTATAATCATGGTATGTCTTCTTTTTTTCTCTCGAGTGTCATCTAAACATTCAAATTAATTTCTTACATGCCTGACCCATTGCTACATTCTCCTTTGCTTCCTTCACTTCCTCGTTCTTTATCCTTTATTTTCACCTTGTTCACCCATTTTGTCCTGATTTTATTTCTCCTTGTTATCCATGTTCTCTTCATCCTTCGTTAATCTTCTTCTCCCCCTTCTCGTGATCAGCTTTCTTTCTTCACCTTCTCTTTCCCTCTTCCTCTTCTCTACAACACTGCTTCATTATTGTTCTCTCCCTCTTCTGCCTCATACTCTTCCACCCTCCTCCCATTCTCATTCCCCGTCCTCTTCGCCCTCCTCCCCCTTGTCATCCCCGCCAGAGGTAACGGGGGCGAGGTGGTGGGCGAGGAGGGGCGCACGGTAAGAAGATTAGTCCACGCTAGGAGCATGATCTAGTGTGGCATTTTTAGATCAAGTCTGCAAGCGCTTAGATGGTTAATAAATCAATGATAGGCACTACACATTCGGGTCGCCCCCACCACCTGTCACGGTAGAAAAATGAATTATTCAGGCTTGCCGTGACGATGGGACAGGGAGAGGTGGAGAGAGGTGGGAGGGTTTGATGGGGTGCCAATCGATACCCGTTAATGGGGGGTTAGTGCCTGGCCGGACCCCTTCTGAAAGAGAGGTTGTCAGAACTCCGAGTGCGGATTTTTACGGCAGTGGATCTAGGACGCTATCAGTGATGCTCTTTCTCTCTCTATCTTTCTTTTTTAATCTCCATTCCTCTATATTTCCTTTTCCCTCTCATTCTCCCTTTCTGTCTCTATGTCTCAATCCCTCTCTCTTTCTCCAACTCTCTTTCTTACATTTCCCTTTCTGTCTGTCTGTCTTTGTCTGTCTGTCTGTTATGTCTGTCTGTCTGTATTATGAAATCCCTTACTCCATGGTCTTTCAACCTTTAATACATCCGTCCTCCTTCCTTTTGGATTTGTAGTTTGTGATTAATTTTCTTCTCCATTCAATTTCCCTCCATGGTTCGTGTAATATATGTCACCTTTGGTCGTCATGTCGATTGGGGACATCCCACTCTTCAAAATCACCAAACCTGACAAATGAAAACATTTTCCAAGTGAGTGAACCCAAATCATCAATCGGATATCGACTGTCCAATAAAAAAAGACACTATATAATCAAGAATTCGCCCAAAATTTCCACGTACCATGAGAATTATCGAACCTCTCTTAGCCAAACATTCATTTAAAAAGACAACACAAACACAAACTGTGACTCTAACCGCAAACTGGAATTGATCAACTCTATTAGGGAACGATTGTTTGCAAAAGGATGTAACTACCCTAATTATGGATACTGAGAAAATGCACTAGGCATAGAAAGTAGCAATGTACAAACTTCTGCATTGCGTTCAACAACATATAATCACTATTACAAAAATATGCGAATTATTCAAACCTATAGATATCATCTTTTGAAATGTCACATCAAAGTATATTGTGTCGTCTTATACTCCAGTATAATAAGTATGTGGTATTTATAAGGTATTCACGGATGACCGACGTTCTAACTAGGTCTACTGAAGATAGATCTCTGATTTTCACACGAAGTTTATGAAAAACTTACTTTAAAAGAAATGACAGCATTAGTTTTACAGGTTAAATAAACGGTTAATGTTTAATGCCATGTATTGTAACGGGGAGCCTATAACCCTAAAATCTTCGCTTTTCATAGGCTCCCCCCCCCCCCCCCCACATTGTTATATGTTAGCAAATGTTTTTGTTTTTGAAGTGTACAAGCAGTCATTTAATTTTGTTTTCTATATACATTTTATTTACCTTGTTAATGTCCCTCTTCATTCACTTATCTGTATATGCATGTGAACGTATCATTTTATGTACTTGTATGTTCTATGTATATATGTGGAAAAAATAAATTCTATCAATTCATTTCAAAGATAAACGAATGTATCTAAAGCCTTTTGGGCACATCATTTTCATTTCGGTATAATGGAAAAAAACTCATATTTCCAGGCTGAGCCCAGAAAATGGGGTCAAATATGCAAGAAGCCCCTACAGGGGGCCAGCTATTGCATTAGCTCTACCCAGCATATGATCCTCATATGAGGTGTGAAGACACTAATCAAATAAATACTTGGGCGTTTCAAGTTTTATTGATGACGTATGGTGAGGGGCAGCGAGCAACACGACGTGCTCGTTAAAGAACACAGTCGCAAATCAGGGAGAGTTGCGGTCACATTTTCTCTCTCTCTCTCTCTCTCTCTCTCTCCCTCTCTCTCTCTCTCTCCCTTTCTTTCTCTCTCTCTCTCTCTCTCTCTTTCTTTCTCTCTCTCTCGTTCTCTCTCTCTGCCTCTGTCTCTGTCTCTCTCCTTCTGTCTATCTCCCTTTACTTTTTTTTATCGTGTTCTCTATTGCCCCTCCCTCTTTCTCTCCTACCTACACTCTCTCTCTCTCTCTCTCTCTCTCTCTCTCTCTCTCTCTGATGCCGCAATATCAGCGATGCACGTTGGTAAGAAAGTTTCCATGGGCCACTTAAAAAACCTTGTATAAACACCGAAAGCCGAAATATATCGGCAATTTGTAAAAGGAGGGATCTCTCTCTCTCTCTCTCTCTCTCTCTCTCTCTCTCTCTCTCTCTGTCTCTCGTACCCTAGCTAGGGCAAATGTGCTATGATGACGTAATACGACCGTTACGATAAGCGAACATAATATGCCAAGCGCGATGCACAAACCGCAATATTTACGACAATATTGCGGACGCAGTTCATAAAGAGTAGCTTACCGCAATCAATATTACGGTATTTTCCCTAGGTTTGTAGCCTCAAAAAAACCCAAACAAGCCACAAAATAGCCGGGAAATGGAAAAGGCAAATATTGAATTATATGAGTGATCCCCGTTCATATACGGAGCTATCAATAAGGCCTCTGCAAAATAATGGCAAATGTTGCGATCATTTTGCTTATAGGTGGCGTATATAAACGAGACTTCTATCTCTCCCTTCCGACCCCCAACCCCCTCATTTTCTCTCTCTCTCTCTCTCTCTCTCTCTCTCTCTCTCTCTCTCTCTCTCTTTCTCTTCATATATTTTTAAATCTCTCCCTCATCTCCCCCCCCCTTTTCGCTAATTCTTTTTCTTCTCTTTTCCCTTTCTCCAATTCTTGTTCACTTTTATGGCACATACAAGTTTATATTTGAGGGAGCAACTGCACAATTCAAATATGTTAGCTTCGTGTATCTAAAACTTAAACAATCAACAATAAAAAGTTTTTGACGGTTGTATAAAGCATGCGCGCTCATTATTATGACACAGTGATTCGTTTCTCTTGTTAATGTTTAGCACAATGCTGTGTTGTAAACAGACTATCATACCTATTATTCAAAGTACAGCTCAGTAGCATCAGCATTAACAACAGCAACAAGAACTTGCATTACTGTATCCGCCAAGTGGCGCGTAACAAGTGAAGGTGAACAACCGAATACGCTAACCTTGCACCTGCTGTGCCGTTGATATGATTGCTAGCAGTAATGTAGTAATATATTTAGGGAGATTGGACAGCGCCCTCAACCGGAGAAACATCAACAGCTGTTCTACCTTTCTTTTCTCCTTCTCCCTATTGCTTTTCTTTCCTTGAATACGATTCCATAAACAATTTACTTTTTAAAATGACTTTTAAATTGAATAACCTTTCAGGAAGATTGTATTGAAGATTAAAGGTTGAATTGTTAGTTGAAATTGTTAATATACAGAATCATAAAAAGATTACTTCAATTTAATTCAATCATTCCTCCATCCAACAAGAAATATATATTCCAAGTAAATAGAGTAAAGATATTATGCATAAAACAAAGCTTGAAAATATTGCTCTATAACATCAAAGTAATTAAAAAAAATCGCACGCAATTATCGAATTGAAATTGTATAAGTACTTTGCTAGTGAATGATGAAAAATAGAGGTCATCAAAAGGCGACAAAATGGGTGGGGGGAGGCCAAAAATTATTGCTCCAAGGAAAGCCATTCAAATAGTTCCTTTTAGTCGTTGCAGATTTAGTTTATTATGGTCGGTATCTCTCTTACATAACGCTCCGAGCTATGCGCCTCGAAATGTAAGATGGCGCAAACCTTATCATATCAGCTCCCAAACAGCAAACAATTCGCTCCTAAGAATTAATTTTCTTCCCTCTCGACTTCATTACACTCACCAGGGCGAGACCCTGTATATATTTGCCCAGAACCGATTGCAATTTGTCCAATTTTTAATAAGTCCTCAACCTGGAAAAGTCGGAGCGATTTTTTTTTTTCGTTGACGAAGCGTGATTTTTCTGTCTGTTCGTGGCGTGATAGCCCAACAAATACCGCCCAGTGTACAGTCACTATCCAGCCCGTTCCCATTGCCAGGTTTGACTATATTGAATTGATTGAGCTCATGGAATATGATGGACAGCTCCTCTGGAGTTCAGTTTGAAGAGCCGCACAAACACAGCATGAAATTATTACCCCGATTGAGGCCACGAATAATTACTGAGGAATACATTTTAAAGACAGAGTTTTGCCATGTTTTATTATGAGATGCTACGCATATTGTTAAAGTCTATCTCTCGAAGCTTTGAGTGTCAAATGCGACCTTTTCACAATTGATACACATAAATCCCATAGAGAAGCAATTTTTCTGGCACACTAAGGGTTAAAAGTAATGTTTCCCTAATCCAGGCTTAAAAAATATTTTTTTTTATGTAGCACAGTATAAAGAAGCAACTGTTTTGAAGGACATTTTATGGAATTTGGATATTCGAATGTGACTTTCATTAGGCCTATCAAGCTTGTCATGGCATATGGATTCATCACAATTGATGTAAGCACAGTGTTAAGTAACAACTACATTGAAGAATATTTAAAGGAATATTAACATTTGAAAGTGACTCTTATTGGGCCTATCAAGCTCTTAATGTCAAATTGATTTATTGATGGGATATCAAAGAACATATTTGCAGACCATTGCAATAACGCAAATATTTTGAATGTTATAATTTATGTAAGCCACGAAATCAGGTCACTGATTATGTAATCAGTGGTGTTCTTGCCAGTGTTGTCATGGCTTGTGATAAAACACACTGGGCCCTGTTCACACCGGCAGATTAACTTAATACGTGTACTAAACCTGAATTGAATTTATGGGACGCCAAGTTAAACAACATGACACATTATCACTGATTATCGTCGATTGAATATCATTGATTTCATCTTCGAAATCATTATTGTATACTCAAATATGTTGACATAATTATCACAGTGAATAATTGAAATCACCAATTGGTGTTATTTTGTGATGAAAAAGGAATGATTATGCGACACAATCAGACGATTTATTTTGCGCCCCATGAAGTTAGTCTCCGTTTAGTACGTAGTCCAAGTCAAAACACCGTTGTGAATATGGGTCACTATCAACATTACGTATGTAATGTGTTATTCCAACCACGGTCATGACGGTCAGCCAGATATAGCGCTCAATCAGCCATCACCTGCAAGTGGTGGCAGAAACGCAGACATCGGAATTTATGCGGGCTTCATCATTTTTCGCCACAGTGTGAAGGATCTCTTGATATATATGCGGCTAGACGAAGACCAAAAAAAAGAGGAAAAACTGGACGTGCGAGAAGAGCTCATCAAGTGGCTTTAAAACGGAGCGTAAATCGCAGCCGCGGCACGTTCCTCTCATAGCTGTGCTCACATATTCGACTTTATTCCAGCTCAATACTAAGTCATCAGCTTGTGGAAATTAGCGTGCCTTTGCTCTGATAAAGAAAATATATAGATGAGCGATAATGTCAGTGTCTATTAAATTATTGGAATAAGATTTGTATTCTATTGCTTTACTTGGTATTCAGAACTCAACTCTCAAACATTAGTTACTACTGTTTCTTCTTATATGCTACTTCCAATGAAATTAATGATAATGATAATACTTTCAATAACAATAAAACTGATGTTTTTTTTATCATTTAATACTACATGTTTTTCGAAAATGTTAAAACAGGGTGGCCCTTTCACATAGCTGGTCTTCCATGTGGCCCTGTGAAAATTACAACTATATAGAAACTTCATAAAGTAAGATAAAACATGTGCAACATGAAATACCATTTTCAATATATACTGTACCTGTATATACAGAACCTTTGCACGTGTATGTTATTGTTTCAGGACATGAAATCAACATAAAGTCATTCGCAGGCTCTTTCATATTACAAGGTCAATGACCACGATGATCCGTTTAACTTCCTGTGGTGTTAACCAACATCTAACATGGAGGGGCAAAAAAATCTAAATTTTATTATTATGTCTACAGGGCCTGCTGCTACTATTGCTAGTAGAGCTACTAACAGGTTGACTAAATTTACTGTTGTAAGCATATCACTGCACTGTAAGCAAAGCCACATCCACGACTTTTTTGTACTACTACTACTACTACTACTACTACTACTACTACTACTACTACTACTACTACTACTACTACTACTACAACTACTACTACTATTACTACTACTACTACTACTACTACTACTACTACTATTACTACTACTACTACTACTACCACTACTACTACTTCTATTTCTACTACTACTACTACTACCTACTACTACTACTACTACTACTACTACTTCTACTACTGCTGCTACTACTACTACTACTACTACTACTGCTACTACTACTACTGCTACTATTACTCTTATTACTAATACATTCTACTAAAATATTAGTACTTTTTCAACAACTACTTAATACTACTATCAATCATTCTACCTATCTACATGCAATTCATGAAAATTTTGCCTTGCCACGTGTGACAACACTTTTTTCTGCCATTTACCATAAGTTCCTTTAATTTGACGAGACCTTCAAAGATGAAAATGTACATTTGCCAAGTTTGTGTACAAAGAACGGGGACAATAGCCGGGTTTCTGATGAATTCCTGATCCGGAGGCGGTTTGAAGAACTCTAGAAAAGTGACCTTCGTAATGTAATAAGATCCCGTGCGCTGTGCGGGAATGTGGGTAAAAGTGGGGAGCGGTAGAAGGGCGAGGCATCGAGTTATTGAAATTCGGTTGAATGTAGCCTGGATCACGGCGCCTCGAGGACCTGAGGCGAGGAGGCGAGGCGACGAACCGGCATCGAGGTAGGTAGGAGAGAGGCGGACGGGTGGAGGTGGATCGTTGGGGGAGAGGGAGGGGTGTGGGGGCTGCCGTCAATGTAGAGAAATTGAAAAGGTAAGGATGTAGAGAAGGAGAGAATATAAGAGAGAGGGGGAGGCGGAGGTGGATCGTTGGGAGAGAAGGGCATGAAGGGAGGGGTGTGTGTGTGTTGGGGGGGCGGGCTGCAGTCAATGTAGAGTGATGAAGGGGGTAAGGAACCGGTATGGAGGTAGGTAGGAGAGAAGCGGGCGGAGGTGGATTGCTGGGATGAGAGAGGGGTGTAGGGGATGGGGGGGGGGCTGTCGTCAATGTAGAGCGATGGTAGGGGTTAGGAACCGACATCGAGGTAGACAGGAGAGAGACGGAGGGGCGGAAGTGGATCGTCGGGGGAGAGGGAGGGGTGTGGGGCTGCCATCAATGTAGAAGGATGGAAGAGGTAAGGAACCGGCATGGAGGAAGTAGTGAGAGAGAAATGAGAGGAAGCGAGAGGAGAGGGAGAAAGGAGAGAAAGAGAGATAAAGTGCTTGTGATTGTGTGTGTGAGAGAGAGAGAGAAAGGAGAGAAATAGAGATTATTTGTTTGTTTGTACGTGTATATATGTGTGTGTGCGTTTGTGTGTGTGTGTGTGTTTGTGTGTGTGTGTGTGTGTGTATAGGTGTATGTGTGTGTGTGAGTGTGTGTTTCAGTGTGTGACTATGCGTGTATGTGTGTTCTTAAGCGTGTATTGTGTTACGGGGCTAATGTGTACGTGCGAATAAATAAAATAATACAGATTAATAGAATAAGGGATGGTGATGGTGGTGGTGGCGAGGGGACGAATGTTGGGTAAACATACAAGCACAATATGATTTCAAATATGGAGGTGGTCGACGATTGAGAAAATCGTGCCTAGTGACATGATTGGGGAAGACAATCGAGGAATATTGGTTGAGCCAGGTCACGCGTGAGGGTTGGGAAGGGGGACAGAGCATGCAGGGAGGGGGGGGGGCGTCGAGACAGGGTGAAATTAAAATAGACATAAAGTATGATGGCAAATGAATAAGAGAGAGAGGGAGAGAGAGAGAGAGTGATAGAGAGAGAGAGAGAGAGAGAGAGAAAGAGATAGAGAGAGAGGGAGACAGAGAGAGAGAGAGAGAGGGGGGAGACAGAGAGAGAGAGAGGAAGACAGAGAGAGAGCGAGAGAGAGGGGGGAGACAGAGAGAGAGAGAGAGAGAGAGAGAGAGAGAGAGAGAGAGAAAAGAAAAGAAAAAGAAAACAGAGTACTTGTAATATAGCAGACGTTCGTGGGGAAGATATTTGGCGCCGAATTCAGAGGCCAAGAGTTTCCTTTCAGATAAATAATTGGTAGTCTGCATATACTAGATCTAACCCATGTATTAAGAAGCACCCCCCCCCCCCTCCCTAAAAAAAAGTCATATATGCCGTCATATGATGAAGGTAATCCTTGAACTAAGGTTAAACTCTTGAGTAAATTGCAAATACGCTAGTCCGCTGTGAGGTCTAAAGTTTAAAGCTTGGGCTAGCGCTAAAATTCGTTGGGAAATTCGGGTCATAGGGTACTATATGTATTTGTAGAATGCGCGGTGTACTTCGTGTTGTTGTTGTTACGTCAATCATGTCATAAGCGATTCATTTCAATAAATGTTGTTTTGATATGAAGATGTAGCTTGATTAAGGATTTTATAATGTCAATAATTATTTATGTTTTTCATATCGTCCTCCACCCCTCCTACAATCCCCGGCCTCCTATCTCTCTTCCTATCTCGCTCCCTCTCTCCCTCTCCCTCTCTCTCTCTCTCTCTCTCTCTTTCTCTCTCTCTTTCTATTTATGTCTCTCTCTATATCTATCTATCTATCTCTTTCTCTCTCTATATATCTCTCCCTCTTTCTCTCTCTCTCTCTATCTTTCTCTTTATCTCTCTCTCTCTTTCTCTCTCTCTCTCTATATCTCCCTCCCTATCCCTCTCTCTTTCTCTCTCTCTCTCTCTCTCTCTCTCTCTCTCTCTCTCTCTCTCTCTCTCTCCGATTGTCCAAGCTTCACCGACACTCTCATGCAAACTGCGGGCAACGACCTCCTTGTTTGTACCGATATATCAGTATCGTTCCGCTCTCTCTCTCTCTCTCTCTCTCTCTCTCTCCCTCTCTCTCTACTTTCACCTGGTAGTGATCGTGAAGACAAAAAAGCGGCATTATTTACGATCCGGAAGCAACGGCAGAATTCAGTCAGGTTAATGGCTTCGATTTCAGCTCAGCCTGTGGTCGATATATTCAAGCGTCGGCTTATCCTGCTTAGACCTCCTCTCAACTGAAATGTGCATTAATTCATGTGCTTACATGTATGTGACATGTCCCAAAGCGTTCTGAAACAATGTGGTCTGGAGCAGGTGTTCTAGTGGAAGA
>CAVLGW020000264.1:0-20309 GCA_963669155.1 Arbacia lixula
GAAATACTTATATCCCCAAATCCATCCAAAATTGTTAGAAAGGCTTTGACAAATGAAGAAATAACAGGGGGAAAGACAGCTAAACAGAAGGAGGGAGAGAGAGAGAGAGAGAGAGAGAGAGAAGATAGAAAGAGATAGGTGAGAGAGATCGTGTGTATGTGGTTTTTTTTTTTTTTTTTGTGTGTGTGTGTGTGTGTTAGAGATAGAGAGAGAGGGGGGAGAGAAAGAGCAAGAGAGAATGGAGAGAGAGAGAGAGTGAGAGAGAGAGAGAGAGAGAGAGAGAGAGAGAGAGAGCAAAGGGGGAGAGAGGGAGAAAGAGGGGAAAGGGGTAAAGAGAGGGGGTGAAAAAGAAAAGAGACAGAAACAGAGAGAGGCAGAGACAGGGAGAGACAGAGAGAGACAGAAAGCGTGAGAGAGAGTGAGCGAGAGAGACAGAGAGAGACAGAGAGAGACAGAGAGACAGAGACAGAAAGACAGAGACAGAGACAGAGAGAGACAGGGAGAGAGAGAGGGTCAGGGAGAGACAGAGAGAGAAACAACAAAAAAGAACATGTAACACCCGCAGGGCTTTCACAACTATGTCGACCACAAGTTTGTTCATTTAAATACATCACAGTGGCTCACATGATGTCATGCCAACCCCTCCAACCTCGTGTATTCATTGAGCCAGTCCATTCAATTAGAAAGACCAAATTAATTGTGTGGATTTTTGGCTTCACAGTTTCCTCGCTCACCACACAGCCAGAACACTCCCTGACCATGATGCGTTTGACCGCAGAGCGAGCCGCATGTGGTAGCATGCCCATTTCAATGCTTTTTTTATTTCCCCCCCCTTTTTTCGATTTTATTTTAAGCGTGTGTGATCGTTTTGGGGGATCTGGTATTACGCCACATTGCTGCGTTATGATTGTGAACAACCTGTTCGATGGTGAGGTGTATAAACACCGGGAAACGTGGCGGTTTGTTCAGGACGGGTCGAGTAAGAGACTCGGGTGATTGCTGCTAAATATTTTGATAAGATGAAGTGTTTGATAAGTGATATCAACTACATGTATTTGGCGACATAGATGATAGATTTTGCTCATTAACATATTCCGTAGTTATATTACTGCCTTGTGACTTCTACCTATTCTTGATGTGATTCTCCTATTAATTCGATTTCTCCTACCTTTACTACTTCTACTTCTTCTTACTGCTACTACTACTACTACTACTACTACTACTACTACTACTACTACTACTACTACTATTTATACTGCTACTACTACTTCGACATGTACATCTGACACAATTCAATTAAGTAATAATGATACTGCTATATGTACCTTTACAACTAATACTAAAATTTCTAATACACTGTCTTAATACTACTACTTCTACTACTACTACTACTACTACTACTACTACTACTACTACTACTACTACTACTACTACTATTATTATTACTACAACTACTACAACTACTACTACTACTACTACTACTTCTACTACCACCACCACTACTTCTACTACTACTACTACTACTACTACTACTACTACTACTACTACTTCTACTACTATTACTACGACTACTTCTACTACTACTACTACTACTACTACTACTACTACTACTACTACTACTACTACTTCTACTACTTCTACTACTACTACTACTACTACTACTACTACTACTACTACTACTACTACTACCATCTCATGTACTACTATTTTATTATTATTATTTTATATATATTATTATTTAATGAGTGGGCTTTCTATTTTTTTACCAGTGATTCCAAATATTTAAACCATTTTCCAGGATTTCATATCAAACACATGCAGGTAATTTGAATCGAATTTCAGATGGGACTCCTCTTGACTATCACAACAAATCGTTATTTGAATACGAAATCATTTAACATGAGATAGTCACGTGGTATCGATGTGTTACGACTGGAATCGCCGTGCCGAAAAATTGGTACGGAAATTAATTATTCACCATTTTTTTTCTTTTTCAAGAAGAGTATACGCGCTTGGTACTCTCCGCCCGTGCACATCTGTCCACATCAACAATATAATTATATGTTTTTTTGTGATATTCTTGCAAACTTCTACCTTGCTCCACGCTGTATTGTCGTAGAGAAATGTTCAAATTACACACACAAAAAAAAAACAAATAGCAAATATAAGATATAGCAAAGGTTAAACACAGACAGGTTTAGTGAATAGATGAGTTCTGATTGGCTGATTCTCGCAACCAATCACAACGACGAAGCTTGATCGCTCACATGAGCCAGCATTGGTTAATGGTTTAGCCAATCAGCGAGCTCGAACTGTCGAAGGAGAAGCGTGCGCACGAGCCACATTGCTCGCGTGCCGTCGCGTGAGAAAGACACGAGATCAACAGATATGACAGTGAGATACACATTCGGACAAAAGATGGCGCTCTAGACATTGATATTTCTCCTGCGTTAGAGTTCTGAGACTCGGAGCATCTGGGGGCATACCATCTTGGAAAGGGACACTGCCGCAAAGCAGACATAAGGCAGATTTCATGAATAATGTTTAGTGTAGAATAGATCATAACCTTTCTATTTTTCAGCCAACACTAATAATGTGAAGAAATTGCAAGTACGGGTACTTACATATTCCAGGGGAGTAGCCCGACATGATCCCACGATCAACGTCGCATGACAACTTAAAGTTCCCCTCTGTGTTTATTGCCAACATTTTTTTTTATTACGATTAAATTTCAGGAGCGTTTGTCCACAAAGAAGCAGAAGTTATAATTTGTGTGTGTGTGGAATTCTGCATGGTTGTTTATCTTTTTTTTCTTCAAAATATGGTTCAAATTTGGGAATGCGAAAAATATTAGTGAAAAGACATCGATTTTCCATCATGATTATGGATGTCAAATCTGATTTATTTCGAGAGCGGTCTTTGCTGAATGGTTAGCTCGTGATATCCAAACTTGATGATGTATGCTAAATATTGTACATGATTTACGTATTTGTGGTTCGAGAAGGGGAGGAATAAGACGAAGTCTTGACTGCTCGAGCGAGGTTGATGTCGCGAGAGATTAGAAACAATGAGATCCTTGTGACAAACAGCGATAATCATCTACGATATCATCTCCACACAGCGCATTTGGCAGGAGTTAGGATACCCTTATCTCATCCGTATGTGCTTTGATAATTTGTATTAGATTCCAAAAATCCACGTATTCTATATACACGTGGTGGAGGAATTAGAAGAGAAAAGGGGAAATGGAGAGAAAAAGAGTGGGTAGAGAGAGAAGATGGACAAGGAGAGATGCAGAGACAGAGACGAAAGAGAGAAGGGAGAGAGGAGAGGGGGGCGAGGGGAATAAATAGAGATACAGAGAGGGAAGATAGAGTGAGCAAAAGCGAGGAAAGAGATAAAGAGAGAAGAGGGAAGAGAGAGAGGAAATTGAAATAGAAGGAAAGAGAGGTTGAGGGAAAGGAGAGGAGGTGGAGATATTAAAAACAAAGATAGACAGAGAGAATTTATGATCTTGATCAGTCACAATTCCATTAGTCACTGCATGGGCGGGGCTGTCGTCATGGTGACACATGGCTGCAGATATCAAGCCCTCCGCATCCCAATTGAATGTGAGGTGAACTCTCGGGTTACCAGCAGAAACATCGATTTGAAGTCCGCCTCGTCACTATCCGCTACGCCTGGCCTGGCGGACCATGGCGAGGGACCCGCAAGCCCAGGTATCACATTGTCAGGCCGGGCACCAGAACAAAACTGTACTGCCGGTATCCAGAGTGAGGCATAGTCCGCTAGAGATTAACGCGATTAATGACAAAATGATACGAATAGTACTACGTGCATCTTTTTCCATTGATCTCTTGATTAATTCCGCGTCATGCATACTATACCACGTCATTTCTCCACATAATTCTGATAATTGCTACCCTCATATTTCTGTAAAGTGTTTTTATGATGCAGAAAACGACCATATTTGGATATTTTTTCAATTAATCGTCCGCAATTTGAAGGCTGCATGATTCGGGCCTTTGTTTTGATCAAGCGCTTTGTTCAAGTTACAACCCACCCTTTGATTTAAACATATATCATGTGCAATAGTGATTTGTGTCTTTTTAATTGCGACAGCTAGGGTGGCCATATACGGCTATCCTGTTGGAATTAAAAAGACACAAATCACTGATATCACTCTTGCACTGTATATATTAATCACAAATCACAAATTAATCACTGAAATAATAAATGAAATAAGAAAGAAGAAATCACTAAATAATTAAAAAAAATATCAATATATTACAAGTTTGGTGCTTGACCTTTCTCCTTTAATCAGACGGAGAAGAAGAAGAAGAAGAAAAAGAAGAAGAAGAAGAAGAAGAAGAAGAAGAAGAAGAAAAGACAAAGGAAAGAGGAAGAAGAAGAAGAAGAAGAAAAGACAAAGGAAAGAGGAACATAACGAGAGAGAGAGAGAGAGAGAGACAGGGGGAGGGAGAAGAAGAAGAAAGAGAGAGAGAGAGAGCGAAAAGGTGGGTACCTTCGCATCCAGTGTATCACCGGATGCTATTGATTAGACCAGAGAGGTGGCAGAGACCGAGAGCATAATGCACTTTTGAAATAGTACCCTTTATTCTCTATTTTGATGAGGCCGTTTTTTTGTACGTGTCTTTCATTTGTCTATTTGGGTGGGTGCACAGCTTGAAACCAGATAGTAGCGGCATGGAGCTGGTAAAGGAGGAGAGAGAGGGGAGGGAAAGCACCGCAACATTGAGTCTCATGTAAGCCACATCCCCCTCTCCACGCTACGTGTGAGATATGATCTCGGGTGCAGCTACCCGCATGGCTGACTTCGTAACATTCATCATTTCATAACAATTATAACACACAGCGATGGAGTCATAGCAGTCTCCCCCGCCCGTTACACGCTCCCATCAATTATACCGAGACATATCCGCATCAACCTCGTCGTCATCAATCTGTTTGGCGGCTTCTGTTTTTACTCTTATATTCACCTTTGTTTTGTTTTTTTCTCCATTTTCCTACACTTCTGCTGTTCTCATCATAAATAGTAGTTGTTGTTCTTGTTAAGCTACTCATACTGCGGCTACAACTACATGCTCTGCTGCTACTACTACTACTACTTCTACAACTACATACTCTGCTACTTCTTCTACTACTACTACTTCTACTACTACTACTACTACTACTACTACTACTACTACTACTACTAAAACTACTACTACGAGTACGACTACGACTACTACTACTACTACTACTACTACTACTACTACTACTACTACTACTACTACTACTACTACTACTATTACTACTACTACTTAGACTTAGATGATAGATTAACTCATTTGCGTATTCCGTAGTTATATTACTGCCCTGTAACTTCTACTTATTCTTGATGTAGTTCTTCTAATGATTATATTTCTCCTACTTTTGCTACTTCTACTTCTTCTTACTGCTTCTACTACTTCTACTACTACGTCGACATGTACATCTGACACAATTCAATTAAGTTATAATGATACTGCTACATGTACCTTTACTACTAATACTAAAACTTCTAATACACTGTCTTAATACTATTACTTCTACTACTACTACTACTACTACTACTACTACTACTACTACTACTACTACTACTACGGCTACGACTACGACTACGACTACTACTACTACTACTACTACTACTACTACTACTACTACTACTACTACTACTACTACTACTACTACTACTACTACTTCTTCTTCTTCTACTACTACTACTACTACTACTACTACTACTACTACTACTACTACTACTCCTACTACCCCTACTGCGACCACTACTACTTCTACTACTACATGCTCTGCTACTTCTACTACTACTTCTACGACTACGACTACGACTACGACTACTACTACTACTACTACTCCTACTACTACTACTACTACTCCTACTACTACTATTCCTACTACTACTACTACTACTACTACTACTACTACTACTACTACTGCTATTACTACTACTACTACTACCCCTACTGCGACCACTACTACTTCTACTACTACATGCTCTGCTACTTATTCTACTACTACTACTACTACTACTACTACTACTACTACTACTACTACTACTACTACTCCTACAACCCCTACTGCTACTGCTGATTCTGCTCCTAGTAATGCTAATATAATAGTAGTATTACTACCTCTACTTCTAATACTTCTAATACTACTGCTACAACAATTATTAACAATACTAATACTACTGCTACTTCTACTATTACTACTACATGTGCTATTACTGTTACTTCTACTACTACTGCCACTACTGTTACTCCTCCTCCTACTACTATTACTACTACTATTGCTATTGTTACTACTACTATATTTTACTACATTACTCTACTTGGCACTTTCACTTTCAGTAGCTGTGTGATATAGAGAAATACGGCATCCGCAAAGTAAAACCAGAGAATAAACTGGAACATAGTTATATAATATAAAAACCTGATTAATGCAATGGTAAACATGTTTCATTTTAAAATGATATTTTCGTTTAATTTCGTAATAATCACATTTGAAAAGAAAAGCATTTTTTTGTATTTTCAGAGTGTTTTATGTTACTTATTTCCAAATCCCCACCCCCTTTTATCTCTCTCTCCGCTCTCTCTCTCTCTCTCTCTCTCTCTGTCTCTCTCTCTCTTCTCTCACTCCCCACTTTCTCCATCTCTCTCTCTACCTTCTCTTTCTCTCCTTTTCCCCTTTTGCTGTATCCCTTTCTCCCAACCCCCCTCTCTCTCTATTTCCACATCTTTCTTTCTTTCTCCCAACCCTCTCTTTCTATCTCTCTGCTCTATGTTTAACATAGGATATTTGTTTGGTTGTATCATCAAATTCCCAAGCCCACACTTGTATTCCCTTTCCTGTGAACATGGTAGAAAATAACGAAGCTGCAATCCTTTCGTCAGGTGCATTGATCCAAGTCATTCTATACGACCACAAATCCACCTCCCACATCTGATCTGAAATTCCTATACATATTTTGTTACTCGCCTAAATGCCTGAACTATCAATTCCGATTCTAGTTGAAACCGACGGTATCACTTTTCACAACCACGGAGACAACGTCTAACCTCAACCAGGCTTCTCGCTCCTGTAATCCCTGCAAAGAAACCCGATCATCCTCTCAGAGTTTCATCTTTCAAACAATTGAAGGAGTAATATATGGAAAGTACACGAATCGGTGTATAATTAACTAGAACAACACGATAGCGAAATGTCCCATCTTTGAGTCGGTGTATAACTGGGGATTTGACGAACTCAGGAGAGCGATGCGCCCGGGCCGATCCGGCGGAAAGCTCGGCCTTGGGCGCGCTGGGCGAGATGTGTCGGCTGCTTCGGTAGTCGCCGATCACGCATTGGGTTCATATGTTGCGGAAAATATTGCGACATATGCGGAAAAAGGGGAAAGAGTGACAGACGATAGTCTCAAGGGAGAGCCATTTTCTTGGGGTGTGATTTTCGGGGAGAATAGTGGTCGTCAAAGAACGACAATGAATTGGTAATTGAAAGGATCATGTGTGAAAGACGGCTTCCCCTGAAGCACGGGTCACTGACCCATACCCTTCCCGCCGGAGCGCCGGCGGAGGGGACCCGTGGGATCCTGGTGCGATGGAGCTCTGGCAGCAGCACGAGCAGTATGGAGTCTGCTCACTTGGACCAAGAGTCTCAATTCCGCCTCTCTCTCTCTCTCTCTCTCTCTCTCTCTCTCTCTCTCTCTCTCTCTATTTCTCTCTCTTTCTCGTTCACCTTTTTTATTTCTTCTTTCTCTTACTTTCTCTCTTTTTTTTTCTCTCTCTCCCTCCCCATCTCTCTCTCCCTCTCTCTGTCTCTGTCTCTGTCTCTATCTCCATTTCTCCCCCTCCTCTCTCCACTTCCCCTCCTTTTCTCTCTCATTCTCTGTTTCCATCTCCCTCTTTCCACTCCCCTCTCTCTCTCTCTCTCTCTCTCTCTCTCTCTCTCTCTCTCTCTCTCTCTCTCTCTCTCTCTCTCTCTCGCTCACTCTCTATACCCCCTCCCCATTTCTCTCTCTCACACACATACTCTTCTCCTCTTTTCCATATTTTTCCCACACACACAGACCACGTCAGTTTGGATTTTGCGTCAATGAATAATACATTGAACATGATATTTGTGTCAGTGTGTCTCGCCTGGGACATCGATGTACACCGAGGGGGAAATGGGAGGGGATCTGTACCCGTTTCCATGGACCCGTAGACAGCAAGTGCTACATCAATGCGCAGATGAACGCTTGGTCGAGAGAGGGCGTGAAATTAAGTAAAGAAGTTTCTGGCTTACAAATAGTTTACTGTTCTCTGCAAGTTGCACAGCAAATTGACCATTTACAACATTATTAACAACATTGAATTATTCCATGTTCACCCGGTAGGAAGTTTAAAATCAATCAAATGGTGCTTTACAGCAAAAGCAAAAACAAACATGATTACGGTTTAAAGACAGCCAGTCCCTTTTTCAGATCACCACAAAACCATCTAAACATTGGCAAAACATATAGAGAAGTGTTAGCAAGCTCTATATTCATAATTTGACACTGATACGTAGTGTAAAATTCAAATAATGCACGTAAACAACGTCTGATTAATAGTCTTTACCTCAGGCTCTTAGCAGTTTGTGTTGAAATATCTGCTTTATTGATTAATCTGTTTATTGAATTATAAAACTCATTATGAAAAAAATTGTTCTATGAAAGGAATCATCTCAAAAGTTTGGTAGTTTCTCATAAAACACGCATAATAACCACATAGATACTGTAACAAAGACTAATACTTTTTTCGTAGTACGAAAAAAGTCGGTTTGAAATTTAACGGCTGAAATTTTTTACACATACAGAAAGCTTCAACATGCTATATTCTTAGAAATGGTCTTGAATCACACTTTCTTCAATTTACGATCGTGATAGACGATTTCAAATTTTAAGCTTGCAAAAGGGATGGACAATCTTTAAAGGTAGCCCGTCCCTTTTGCAGACCTAATTCTGAAAGTTCCCTGACTTTGTCATCATTTGAGAGAGAGTGGCTTTATAACCTTTCCCTGGAATCGACAAAGCTTAATATTCGGTTTTGAGGAAATAATCTTCGATAATTGATCGAGTTTACTTTTTTCGTACCACGAAAATAGTCAAATCTCAGTGAAAACTTGTTAGATTTTCATTTATTCTATGAGAGTTATAGTACCTCTGACCTTAAAATTTCACAGTTGGTATCCCAAAGATACGTGCTAAATATGTGCAAACTTTCATTAAGTTTGCAGATGTTTGTTAAAGGGACAGGCCATCTTTAAAAGTAGTTTGTCCCCTTTTCACGCAATAATATCCTTAAAACACTGTATGAACGAGCAAGTTTGTGAAATTTTAAAAACAGTAACGAAGATTTTTTTTTTTAAATGCGAGAAAAACATATTGTTCTGTTGTTTGTCTCTCAGCTCATATTTGTTTCCAAATACAAAATACAAATTGAAGCAAACAATTGGAATTTAATTTGCCCTTATATTATGATCACAAACTTGACAATATACTTCATTGCATGCAGCATTAATCCCATCAATATTCGATTGATTGACTCGGAGATGCTCAAAATCACATTGCCAGTGTATGGGTCTGCTATACTATAGTGCACCATACTGTTTTTAGACTACCCGCTCATATACCTCATTTTCTGTAGTTAAACGTCAAAATCAACTAATTAAAAGTCAATTTTCAGGTCCTAAATTGTTGAGGGAAGTTCTTAAACTATATATTATCTATGCCATAGCAGTTAAAGAATTGTATAATATGTTCGGACTGAAAAACGATACACCAACTTTGAAATTGTATTTCCATAGATACGTTGAAAATTGCGATTTTGATTGAACCAGAAGCTATTTTGAATTTTTCTCCACGTATGATATTTGTTGAATTGTTCCTGTTTAACGTTTTACATGATGTATTCACGTGTGCATGACTTGAGGTTAATGCAATGTTTATCATCGCTAAATGAATAATATAAATCAAGATTATGAAATAATAATAAGAACTCCTACATGTCTGCTTGGACACTATTCAATAAATATTCTCAACGTGTTTTTTTTTAAACCCTTTCAACCAATGTCTCAATGATATGTAATGTTCAGCTTATTTCATTCAGATGCTCATGCATGTACCATGGTCTCTGGTACCATGTCACGCAAGCCTTTTGGCATCGCGTGGAGTCGTCATCGACACATTTTGTTAAGTTTGACAGAGAAAGCTAGTATGCAATGGGCCGCTGTTTAAGGATAATATTTTACTACACATTTCAGAGTCAAGTAAGCTCGAAAATGGGGGTTGGGGTCGGAAGACACATTAATCCTTTTTGTGCCAATGTCGCCTTTCGGCACCATCAATACACACCTAACCAGTAGAGTAACATTTGGGTAGATACAGGACATCTCACTAAGACTTAATCAACATTTCTGATTCCATCGAAAACATATTACTCGGGTCATTGACCCTTCATGAATGTTTTTCAAAATCAAACCAATCGTTCAGATTTGAAAATATTTGAGGCCAATGATACGATGAAACTAAGCGTTTATCACAATACTTCGCCTTTTGGGTGAGAACAAAAATAAATGCGTTTCCATTAACCAAGAACGCGATTAGGAACGATCCCTAAAGAGAGTCGTTTAACAAAATCCAAATTCCCTACCTCAGCATTCTATACCCCCCAAACAAAAACCCACTTTCTAACTTCCTTTTGTTTTGTTTTTCCCTTTTTCAGTGAGCATAATCAGCAGCCGATGATCAGCCATGGAGGAATCGATCTGTCAGCAACTTTAAGTGAGAAGGGAGCCGAGGGTTTAACTGCCGTAGGCCAACAGAATCAGGGCGTAAAATTAAGAGCTTCTCTATTTTCCTCTCCTTTTCTATTCTTTCCCATTTGTCCTCTCTCTCTTTCTCCGGGCCCGGTCCTCGTTCATCGGGCAGTCGTTCCGACAGCGCCAAAGAAAGGAAAATGTGCCCTCGGATCTATTGAATTAAACCTCTATCATCTTCGGTGAGAGGGTCGGAAGCCGGGAGAAATCAGGCGGGACGAATGAGAATTGAGGGCGGGTTAGACGGGGGGGGGGGGGGGGGGGGGGGGGCGAGCTACCAAAGTTGGGTATAGGAGGGGCTGGGGATAAGCCAAACTTAAACAGCTATTCCGATGTATAATTTTTTCTTAAAAGTCGATAGAACGGTGTGGGGTGACACTTCATAACTGTAAGACTGCATGCAAACCTTACGATGCTGGGACGGATATCTTGTTAGGGATGGGGGAAGGGGAAGGGAGTGACGGTCATAAAACTTTGAAAAAGACATGTACTATATCAACGAGACGAACAAGAAGAAGGAGATTTATGACTTTGAAAAGAAATAACAATGAATAATAATGACAACTTTGAAGTTTTCAATTCCCCAAATGTAGCGTTTTAGTTGAAAATGAGGTGTCGGCGGAATAAACTTCTCCCAATCACATCCCAACTGTAACGTGTCTTCAAAGTGTGAAAATAAAATACAACAACAACAACTCCAGATCGCGAGTGGATGAGACCCCGCAAGCTGGTAACGATGGCAATATCATCTCAGTCACATCAGCCCGACTTGAAGACAGACTAAATTTAGAGGTTTACCCAGCATGCAGTATTGGCGCGGAGAGATCATCAACTGATTCCGGCGGCCGCGTTTCATGACGTGATGACTTATAAATTGCCGAGTCGCCCAATCTGATACAAAAGGGTGGGGAGCATCACATCTTTTGTTTGATATAAAAAATCGTTCGGGAGAGAAAATCGAGAGAAGACCTCTAAACTTATTAGATTTAATTTGAATAAAGCCAAACTATCGTTTTAACAAACCGTTGAATTGTGTTCCAATGCCCTAATATCCATTCATCATGTTCATGAAAACATGTTTGTAGAGAAATGTTATTTGTTATTATCATTTGGTACTCCTTCCGCGTGGAAGCTGTAAATACCCAATCTTCATCATTTAGTTTAACCCACACTGTGGGAATACTCCCATTTTGCTTCATTGAAGGTACTGGAAGCACAGCCCTAAATTGCCATGGTAACTAGGTTGTCCTTCCGGAAAGTCCACGACCTTTTGTTCAAAGATACCTGCATATTTAGACATAACGGTAATAACACTGGCAACTGCAGGGCTCCCTTGAAAAGACAGAATTTCAGAAAAGAATCAGCCATTGTAAATAATAAACATGTGATACAGTGATAAATACACTGAATAACAATCACCTTTGTCAGGATACGTACGCATCTTGCCTGTATAATTATAATTGCCAATAATCATCGCTTCGATGGCTGCGCGAAACAAGAAAAGCACCCAGCAGAAATACTCGAAAGTAGCGTTAATTGAAATGCATTTGGATATCGTTTTCATTGTTTTCACGTTACTGTAACTTCCGCGTGATTAATTATTACATATGATTAATTGCAAATGATTCACAGTCATTCCGATCACGTATTGTACGCGTACCCGGAACAATCGTCAGCAAATGAAATACCGTAGGTTAATATACTCTCAGCATGCTAACCATCATGATCCTGCGTACCTGCTTATGCATGAAGAGAGCGCGTTCACACACAGTTCATCCAGCCAATCGGAGTAATCCTTCCATAAATTGCAAGGATCGTGCATGGTATTTTGAAAGGGCATACTGTACTGGGAAGACAAAAAAAAAACTTTCAGAAGGTGATCGTAATGTATTGTCCACTTTAGAAACTTGCTGAAAGTTTCTTTCCCTCAAAATTAATGATCTACATTTTATTTGGCGAAATGAGTCATTAAATCACGAAAAGAAGATTGCTCACAATCACCAGTGTGAAGGCTTTTTATCTTCCCAGTACAGTATATGCCCTTTAAGGCCGCCGCACACGACACGAATTTGTCACAATTCTGCAGTCGTACTGGAAAGTTGACGTCACCTTCATGTACAAATGCAATACCCGGGTTCCACGATTCAATCAGCCGTAGATTGATCGGATCATGTATGCGATGGCCTTTTACAGGTACACGTATTGTTAATGTATTACAAGTATTAGTTAATCTGAACACTCAATGTTATTTTTGTTAAATGATAGGTGCACGATATGCAGCCCGCGAATGGAGTAACCCCCATCCCTAACCCCCCGCGGGTTAGAATTGCGCTAGACACGGTTTGATGTAATGTTAGTCCGGGGAAAGGATTGGTCCGGGGATGGACCTTGCGTGGTCCGGGCTACTATTTTCGCAATCATCTGTCATAAGAGAGGCAAGTCTAGGTCGATTTCAATCGTGTCGCCACTCGGTCGTGACGTTTGTTGCCCCAATGCTTTATTATTCAATCGATAGAGAGTGAGAGGAAGAAAGATAGAGAGAGTTTGGAAGAGATAGAGATGGGAATGGGAATGAGAGAGAGAGAGAGAGAGAGAGAGAGAGAGAGAGAGAGAGAGAGAGAGTGAGTGCGAGGGATATGGAGATAAAGAGAGAGGGCAGAGAGAGAGAGGGGGGAGAGAAAGAGAGAGAAAGAATAAGAGAGAGGGGCAGGGATAGACAGAGAGAGAGACAGTGAGTGTGAGAGATACTGAGATAAAGAGAGGGAGAGAGAGAGAGAATGGGTTTAGGATAGATATGGGGAGACAAAGCGAGAAAGACAACAAAGAGAGAGAAGGAGAGAGAGGGGCAGGCACACAATGGGAGAGGGGACGTAGGGGGGAGGAAGACAGCAAGATATCACTGCTACTTCTCCCTTTTTATCTCTATAATGACACTACGGGGCAATTATGAAACGCCGCGTCGTTATGAATTTGTGTGACAGATTTCTCCTTCTCGATCCAATGAGTCTTTTTCCGGTTCGATCTTCCTGCAAAACACGCTGAAATGATTACTTATTCTAATCAATCGAGTGGACCTATCATTTCATCCACCTATTCCGCCATGTTCTGTTTATGTTGCATCATTATAAGATTACATACATTAGTCAAAGCTACGCCAGACTTTTCACATGATACAATGATTATAATAACGAGTATAACAATATTGATATAGTTCTTTGATGATGATGATGATGTTGGTGATAATATTAGTAATAGTAACAATAATGTCAACGGTAATTTTAGTATTTTGAAATGATCATCTTCAATTTTAGTATGGTAACGAAAATGATAATGATGGGCCGTAAAATGATAACGAATATAATGACAATGAAGAGATACACAATAGAAATGCACCCCCCCCTCCCCCCCCTCTCTCTCTCTCTCTCTCTTTCTCATTCTCTCTCTCTCTCTCTTTCTCTCTCTCTCTCTATCTATCTCTCTCTCCCTCTCTCCCTCTCTCTCATTCCCTCTCTCTCCCCCTCTCTCCCTCTCTCTCTTCGATCTTCCCTCTTCTCCCTCACCGATTTTTCCTTCCCTCTCGAAGGCATTCCACACGGGGTTGTGTTGATCCGAACTCCCCCGACGAAGCCGAACACTGCTCCTGAATGAACCCGACAATGTATTAACAAATAACCACTGGTTGCCATTGGTTCAAGCAAGGCATAAAATTAACCGTTTCATTACCATCGTTGCATTGTTATACCAGTAATACACGCTGATCCCATTGGACAGTATTTCTCTCCCCGCAGGCCGGTAGTGCAAAGTGAAATAATGTCAGTCCCAGAAGCCATCTAGCTCCTAAGTCTAAGAACCACATACCACAGAACAAAGAAGCAGCTACGCATCGTAATATCATAATTCACACTTCCAGGAGGATCGTTCATGAACGACAAAAAAACACCATCAGAACTACAAAATTCCCGATCAAAAGAGAAATATACCTCCAGCTCCCCTCCCCCTTATAGACATTAAGTAACATAACACCGCCTACTCACATCTGTTGCAGTATTTACATACTATTGAACTTGAGATTTTACCCGATTCGGACACTCTTCTTTGTTTTAATGGGCGGCATCGCCCCCATGTACACAGCCTGGTCAGGTTGATTAGTAAAGCAAGGATGATGTGAATATAGGCCTAAACGGTCTTGACTTTCCAAATTAATGTTGATAACTTCCCACAAATGGATTATATACGGACGGATGACGTTTATCATGTTTATAGAATGAAATGAGAACGACCCACAGAGCTTTAGTTTAATCACGCAGTGAATATAACATTTTACGTGTCATTAAAATCTAATCGATATTCTCTACAGCATTCATATAAAAATCTGTTTGGCTTTTCTTCCTTTTAATAAAACAACTGCCTATCTAAATAAAATGTCTAATAATGGTCTTTAGAAAATAGAGGTAGGATGTGAGGAGCAAGACAGAAAAAAAATGGATGATAGAAATTTGTGAAAATGATGCGAGCTACAGTTCGTGTACAAAGATGCAATCATGATTTAAATATGTGGACATATTATGTTAATTAGACAAGATAAACTGCAGCTTGAAGGAAACAAACCCATATGAAGTTGAATTGTGCATCATTAATGTAAAAACAAAAGAAAAACAGAAACAAACTACATGTGTAGTGAAAGTTTGAAGAAATTGACCAAATACGAAGGGGGCGGGGAAGTATAAATCAGACAGAATAAGAAGGGAGTTGAGAATTTAGGCAACTTCATATGGTTTTGTTTCCTTGAAGCTAAAGCTTATCTTGTTTAATTAACATGATATGTCCAGATATTTAAATCATGATTGCATTTTTGTACACGGACTGAAGCTCGCATCATTATCACAAATTTATATCATCCCTTCTTCATTGTCTTTCACATACTTCCCCTATACATGTATTTTCTAAAGACCATTATTAAAAAATTGTTATGGACAGACGTACCTCAACTGTCAAATGTTTGGGCCTTTACTGTTTTGTAATTTTAAAATTCATTCCCAGACCAAAACAGTTTTACAAGGTGACTACAACGCTATCATCGTAAAGGTATCATGTCAAATGAATGTCAAAAGGTCTTATAAAATTGTTATACGTCATTACTATTGGTTGCAAATAAATAAGATGAAAATTAATTCCTAGAAAACTCAAGTCATGTTTTTGCACCAACAGAAATTTGGAAAATAAATATCAATTATCAAATAAATTAATCAATCTTCAACAACAAAAACGCTCTTTTTCGCACTTCCAATAGCATATCAATAAGCCTATTAGAATGTAGGCTTTGTAATATCGTTTTCTCTTCATGTTCACGATATAAAGGTTTAGTTTTTATTTTGCGATTTATTTTGTTTCCAGGGGCAGTGTTAGCATGGTTAGGATAAGGGTTGTGTAAAGTGTTGGGTCCCGAATTGATTTTCCTTTTTGCGATGAACGCGATCACCACGCCTGATCCCAAGATATGACGAATGTGATAGGATCACAACGATTGCTCCACGATTCGCGCTTATGATTTCAATCGTGGCGCGAATCGTGAAAGTAGGAACATCTTAACACGACGCTAAAATATGGCGCAGAACCGCAGAACAAACCTTGTTATATGGTGAGCCAGTGCAGTTATTGATCTCTGTTTGCGCCATTGGTGCAATTTTGCACAAGTAGTACACACAAACCCTATAGAACAGCATGCTGTCTAGGACACAGAGGATTAAAGTGTGTTCACTTAAGTTCGTTTAGCATATTACGTGGGGCACTTTTATCGGCTAGCTGTATTGAATGTGTTTGAAAGTTGACATTTTCTTGTTACAACTTTTTACTCTGTCTTCGTTGATGTATTGGATATGAAAAAACCTACTCTACTCATGTGAGTGCTTGTTCCGTTTATTTAGTCATTTGTTTATTTATTCATCAACAACAACATAGATACATGGCAAACAAGGATATGAAGAAAAACTCCATTCATATCATAAACACATATCTTCACACCGATAAACCAATACTGGGAAATGGACAGAAAAAACGAGAGAAGGTTGAGGAGAAGCCCCCTACACACACACACACACACACACACACACACACACACACACAATATATGCAAATCTAGTCAGCAATAGTCATTTGAATGGGTAAAAATGACTCCGACTTAAAGAAAAAAAAATACTTGATGAGACTTCTGATATAAAAACCTACTAAAATTACGATTTAAAAATTCCTTTAAAACTAAGTGTATGTACAATATTAGTAATGTACATGCTGACAAAATTGCCACGCGCTTAGAGAGTTTTTAAAAATGTGCAATAGCTTCAGCTAACCACGAAACGCTATACATTTTATAAGCGCAGTGTCATCACTATCATCATCATCATCATCATCATCATCATCATCATCATCAATGGTATATGCAGGTTCTTTATTGATTTTTCCCATATAAACATATCGATATACTTCATGATAATGTTTATCTACGCTGCAATGTCTACATAGCATTATAAGAAGTATATAACTTGAACTCACTTTTTAGAAATTGTATTATCGTAATACTGATCCCAAATCAACACGGACCTTGACAGAAAACGAAATTGATATTTTGAATCAGTAGAAACAAAACAAATTCTCACTTGTAGATGGGCTTGTCCCGACTATTTCAGTTCCCTTCGACCAAATACAAATTACAGTCCGTAATCAGAATACGATTCGAAGAAGAAATGTTGGCGTCATGCTGTTGTTTTTGTTTTTATCTGAGATATCGTTGATATACATGCTGGCAAATATCGAATATGAGTGCCCAATGCCATAATCTTTTAAATTTAGTGTTATCCGGGACGTAAATGTTGTTAAAAACCGCATTTCTTTCATCTTTTTTTTTTCACTTCTGCAACCATATCAGGAATATTTTTGTTTATACTGCAAATTTTGTTTGTGAAATCAATACGGAAAATCAACAATCAAACTGATACCAGTTCAGCTGCAACCATACAAACAACGTCGCGAAGCGCTTTGCTTGTCATCAATAAGATAATTTACATATCGCAAAGAAACAGTAAATGTTGTTGTTGTTGTTGTTGTTGTCATCTTTGTACCAACTTCGTTGAGCAACTTAAGTTTCTGTTTCCACAATCTCATTACATCTACATTTTCGTTTAAAAATGTGTTTAATCTTAGGAGGAAAATGTTTCTGGGTAAAAAGTTGGGCAAAAAGTTGAACCCGTGTGCCAAAATTTGAAGGAAAATTACATCATAAAATATTTAATAAATCCAAAGGTTGTTTGGAAAATATAACGAAGAGTAGTAAATATTTATTCAGGGTTCCATCTCACTTTGGGCATAGTAAGACCATAACTAGAACGAAAATGCAGTTTAAAAAGAATGGAAAGCAGACTTACCAGTTTTGGAAAGCATAAGGTAGCTGAGATGGATGAAATTATGACAAAAGGCTTCTCCTAGACTTGAAGATGTCTTGAGCGACGATTTCAATCAAACCCACTAGTATTCGATTTGTTGTGTCCCTCCGTGTCAGTGATTTGAGATGAACACGCAAGTTCCTTCAGGTAATATCATCGGTGGTCTGACCAGCTCTTCGCCCGACACTAGCGGCTTTGAGGGATAGCGATGCTGCGTTGGAGACAAACCCCGTCCGTCGTGAAGTCCGCTTCCAAAGTTTGGACCACCGTAAGGTTCTCTTTTTGATCGGTCGACACGGCGCATCAGCGTCGCGATGATACAGGACAATGCGAGGGACAGTCGTACTAATCGGTCATTTATGATATCAACCTCGATGAGTCGGCGATGGGAAGTGAGCAAGGGAGGGATGGGGGAGAGGGAGAGGGGGAGGGGGGAGGGGGTGAAAGCGAAGTGTATCTGGGACCTAGCGGCACGAAGCATCCATTTTCCGGAAGAGAGATTTCTTCTGTTCGTGGCTGTCCTTGGACGTGCATGCTTACCGCTTCACCATTGTGCAAGCATCACTCGCGCAGTCAATATGGTTTGAATCAAGACCGGCTATACACTCCACGCCATTCTGAGCGAATAATCCGGAATCTTTCCCCCCTTTGAATTGATATGTCAGCTATTGAGCTAAAAACAAGCTTTCAGCCAAAATCCCCTCCTCCTTTCCGTTTGTCCACTAAACCATCGGACCGTCACGTGGGATGCGTTGTTTAATTTGATTGGAGCATCCTCGCTTGCTCCTCTCCATATTTGACTCTTCTTGATGCCTGTGTCATTTCTTGGTATTTCCTTCTGCTGCTCCTTATATATCTTCATTTTAATGCGCCATCTCTTTCCTCTCCATTTTCATCTTCCTCATCTGCCACTGTTTCATGTCCGTTTTCTATAATTCATTGCGCTCTTCATGTTTTGATATTACCTTCTTTTTTTAATTATTTTTTCTATGTATGTAAGTATTTACTTACTTCAAGGCATTTTGAGCACGTAGATTAATCAAGGTCCACCTTAACACGTGTTTTTCTTGACCAGCATGACCAGAAAACCATGCAATGATAAAAATTCGTAACATATATACAAACACATGAATACAAGATAAAACGTAAACAACGAATATGATATTAAAAGAATTGATTAAAAGATGATAGAATATTGATGCAATTGTGCATTGCTTACTTATGCAGGTTAAATGTTATGATTCAAATAAGTTAATGGACACAATCAATATCATCTTTCTTAATTCAAAATTCAATGCTATTTTTCTCTCTCTTCATCTCTCCATCTCCGCCTTCTTCTCTCTTTCTCTTCTTTCTTTGTCTACCTTTTCTCCTCCTTAATCTTATCTTCCCTGCTTTCTCTCGTTTTTCTCCTTCCTCGCGTCCCCTTCTTCTTCTTCTTCTTCTTCTTCTTCTTCTTTTTCTTCTTCTTCTTCTCCTTCTTCTTCTTCTTCTTCTTCTGTTCCTCCTTCTTCTTCTTCCTCTTCTTCCTCTCCTTCTTCTTCTTCTTCTTCTTCTTCTTCTCCTTCTCCTTCTTCTTCTTCTTCTGCTCCTTCTTCTTCTTCCTCTTCTTCTTCTCCTTCTTCTTCTTCTTCTTCTTCTTCTTCTTCTTCTTCTTCTTCTTCTCCTCATACTTCCTCATACTTCCTTTTTTCGTCGTCCTCTTCCTACTCCTCCTCCTCCTCCTCCTCCTCCTCCACGCACTTAATGTCCTCCTTTCTTCACCCTCGTCCTCATCTTCCCCACCTCTTAGTCTCGCTTAAAGTTTATATGCATTAACCCTTTGCCTACCATACAGAATTTATTCTATGGGATTTGTCTACATGACTTGTGCAAAAACGCACCGATGGCGCATAAAGAGTTAATCTAACATATAAGACTATATATGGACTATGTGGAGTTATATATATATAAAAATATATATAAATATATATATAT